>VWYK01120490.1:27079-43277 GCA_013399775.1 Semnornis frantzii
TGTTTTGGTTTTCTTATACCTAAACATCACAGCAAGCCTATGAGTGAAGTAGACATCACCACTGTTTTCCTTCACAGCCTACAGTATAATTTTCTCTATTAAAATATTCCAATTAGCTCAAACCAGCACATAGTTAGTGATTCATGGAATCTGTCTTCTATGGACATCTTTGCTTGAATCAAAAGAAAGGCTCCAGTGGCACAGCAAGTTTTGGATTAGGAGCTTTGTAAAAATTTGTTTTGTACATAAATCATTAGAAACCAGTTCCCAAACTTCATTAATATGGAGGATGCCTGTTGAGAGATAATGTCATCGAAATGGGACTGATGTGAGTCGGAAGGAACTCTGCAGAATGTCAGAAGATAAATTTCAGCGTTGCACTAAGTGTTCACCCCTCAACATGGTTCCTTTAAAAGGTGTCATTTGTGAATAGATAATTACAGTACATTATGAACATCATAATGACCAGTCAAGAGCAGTGTTAACTGTTCATAACCGATGTCCTAAATTTCACATTCTGTATCATACAAAACAGCTGAGATTCTGTGAAAATAATGATTATGTTAGAAAATTCAGGGTACAAATATACTACACAGAAAAATGCATTCTGAATGCATTTTGCTTCGTTCTCAAGAGCAGGTCAAAACCCAATTGCCATCTCCTTTAATTTACTAAGGCTTCATTAAACCTTATTGAAGAATGGAGTTATTGTTTAAGCATAAATTTAAATGAAGACATTGGACAGCCCCCTTGTTTTATAAATATTTGTCACTTCTATTATTAACCCGGGATGCTACGTGGACTCTATTTCACCCACACCACAAATGTGTTTGATAACAGTATTGGCTATTACAACTCCCTGTGATTCAGTGCTCTGCTGGTCATAACACCAGATCCCAGTACTACCGCACAACAGCGTGCCGTTGGAATATATCCTGCTTTCCCTGTGAAGCTGGCAAGAAATGTAGGATGTGATTGTAATTTTCTAAGCTATTCTAGCATATTCCTATTAAAAAGCATTGGTGGTGATCTAGTAACAATTATACATTGTCACTTGCTTGGAGAGGAATGCAACTTTGCTTGTAGTTTCATTATCATTACATTTCATACTAGCTGTTTGGAAAAGAGAGACACTCCAGGGCCTATATTTTAAGCAAGGAGTAATTGCAATGTACTTCCTCTAACAGATTCCTCTGGGCTACCAAAAGCTCAGAATTAATGAGTGCTTTCCTCCCCCACACATGCCTTTTCTTTCCATTTTGTTGTTTTCAGAGGGGATTGTTTTTGCAATGCTTCTTATCCAGTCCTCACCTATGGGATAGGAATCCACTTTGTTGGGTATCAGAACAAATTCGAAAGTCAACAAGGCAAAAGTGCTCACTTCTGAAGAAATGCTGTCATTAAAAGCAAACCTGTATGTGCAAGAGAACATCTACCCTGGTTCCATGCTGGGGGTGTGGTGGGAAGGAAGCACTTACCTTCCCTTCTCCCTTCTCCGCTAATGAGCATTTCACTTGATTCCTTTAGCACCTACCCAAGGAGATGCCATACATTTTCTTAACTCTCCCACCCACTGCCATGTGGTGTTACAATCACAGAAGGGAAGGCACTAATATCACTTGCCAGACACTCTGAAAGAAAACCTTCGCTCCCATGTTTTCTGCCACAGATCATCTAGAAACCAGTTTGCAAGCACTGAAGATAGCCAGGAAAACTGGCAAAAGTTAATAGGACCATAATTACTGTCCTCTCTGACCTATCATCAGCATTGGCTTCTGGTATGGCTCCCCATGAGGAAAAGAAGGAGAGAACTGGGATAGGAAAAGATAGAGAAAAATAGAAAGGTATTTAAGCTTTAAAGCATCTAGGTAGGAAGAGAACAGGTCTCATGAACAGAACACTTTTCTGTACATTCATGGCCAAAGTGTTATATCAGCCCTAAAAAGCCCACCTATGAGCTCAGTAAAGGGCTTTGATTGGTATAATCTTAGACTGGACACTTCTGCAGGACAGCATTCTTCAGGTTTATAAGGTTTTTCACACTAAGGCAAGCTCTGCTTACATAACTGTACAGATGGACACTGTCCCATCACCCTGAGGGCCTTTAGAATAATGCCTTAAGTAATGCGCAAAGGGAGAGAGACAGATAAAGTGCAGCATACTGATGGACTACATATGTTGTGTTTGAAAAATGTCACCGTATTTTTCAGCTCTAAAACAGAACTGGAGATATCCAATGACATCTTGATCCAGTGGGAGTTTTATCATTGGCTTTAAGCTTCACAGAAGGATAAAAAGTAATAAACAGTAGGAGAAGGATGCCAGTTTGCACACGCAGGCTGTACCTTTTTCATCATTAGTATGGTGGTTAGCACTGTAGGAGGTATCATTACATACTGGGAGGCTTTTATAACTTTCAAAATTCTGTCTCTGTTTCTGTTGTATGAATGGCTCTATTTACTCCTACAGGACTTGGGGAGAGCTGCAGTGGGAGTGGGGAAAAGAGGGCATATTTCAGGTCGGAGCAGCAAACATTTATCCCTGGCGGTCTGAGGTTCTGCGTGGGTCAGGTTTCAGGTGGCTATTTCAGTACTCTTCACAGGCAATAGGTACTGCAAATGTAGCCCATCTCCAGTGGTTTGCGCTCCAGAGTGAGAATCCATGCTTTTGGGTAGCCCAGTGAAGGGAAATAACCAAAGTGTCTGCTAACAGGCAGGCACTGTGTCTCACCATGAACACTCATAGTACATTCTGCCAAAGTTACTGCTAATTTCATTGTGTTTGTCGTACTCTTGCTAGTTGCAATTCCTTTGAAACCATGAACGGAGCCTTTTTATCGTTTAAAAACTTCATTCGTGGGCAGCAGAACAAAACAAAAAACAAACCCAAACCCACACCCAACTTCTACTCTTTTCCGTTACTGTAAAGGAAGAAAAAAGGAAAAGGAAAGCTGCTTGCAGGAAGCTGCCTTCTAAAATCCTGAGGATTTCATTCGATAACTGATGAGCCTTAGAGAAACACACAGCATTAAAGCAAGATATATAATCAATTCCATGTTTCTGAAGTAGTGGGAGCTTGTGAAATTACTAAGAAGTAGAGAGATAAATAGGTTCCTTTAAGCAAAGCTCAGCACAATCTTTCTGGGTAGACTTGCCTGTAAGAAAGAGACATTTAGATTTAAGCTGCTAATCAGGAAGATATATCACAGGATTTTTTTTTTAAAGCTTCCTATGATGTTTATTTTCCCTGAAAGGAGTAGACTACAGGGAACCTTCTGTTTCTGTTTCATCAATTTCTGCACATATGTTTGTTCTAATAAAAAGCACAATGCTGCCAACTCAAACAGCAGTGTGGTGGTGAAAGAGTTCCAGTAAATGAGCAAAAGCCGACTTCCACACATACAAATAAAGAAACTGAATGGGACTAATGATACCCTAAATAGTAAGGTACTCCTCCTTCTCCTTTCTTCTGCCACAAGTCATCAATAGTTCAAACTCAGTACTAGATGGGATGCATGCTGAAAAACTGAAAGGGAACTCTAAGGTGTGACAATGACAGAAAGATCTTCATGATTTCTCATGGTAAAGAAAGACCAATGCTGCCAAAAGAGCTACTCAGGTCATTTGAATGGTTTAGTTATTAAATTCAATTCTACAGAGAGAAAAAAAAAAAAAAAAAAAAACCAAAACCTAAAAGGAAAAGTAATCTACCACCATTCCCTGCCTCACATACCTCTGCAAGTGCTTCCAGCCTTTTCAGTCAGGCTTGCGCGAAGGAGAGCTGACCACCAACTAGTCCTTCACTTTGCCAATAAGCCCTGCTTTTCTGCCAGCGTGGGTGGGGAGCCCATGTAAACCCATCTCCTCCCTGAGCCAGGCTGTACACTCACTGTGACCCACTTTCTTTGGAAAGCACCTCGGCACGAGTCCTGTGTGCACATTCCAGAGCTCTCTTGTTCCCTGCTCGCTCCAGAAACAATTCCTTAGCAGCCTCCCCCCGTGCTTCATCCTGCCTGCACCGATTGCCTGTCTCAGGGCCTCCTCCTGTGTATGCTGCTACCAAACTTAATGATGTAGAGGCAGCTGTCAGTAAAGGGTAAAGAAACCTAGGGCGTGAATTTCAGCTTTTTGGTGTCTAAGAAATTAGGGAGGGAGATAGACACATTTTTTCAGTAAGGGCAAAGGATGCTGGGAAGAGCTCAAGGAATACAATCCAAATACAGAAATTGTCCAGGTCTTCAGTGATGGTGACAGAAGCAGCACTGATGGTGCTGCTGTTATCTTCACAGCAGCAAAACTGCTCAGCACTTGCAGTGCAGCCTTGCAATATCCTAACCTGTACTGTCAGTCTGAGCTAGGACAGTGCCACAGGTTGAGTTGAATCTGCTGTTGTTACTCAAAACCATGCTGCTCATGCCAGCTTAAAAAATGAAAGTGCGTGTCATGGGGCTTGAAGTTCAGATTGTGACATGAGAGGATTCTGTTCTAGTTGCTCCTTTTGAGTTCTGCATTTTGGCTATTGGTTCTCTTCTGTTGGGATGGCAGTGGGACAGGGAAAGGTGGGGGAGTAGTTTTCTAGTCTGGGCTTTTAGCTGGCTGGCTTCTGCTTGCTGCTGCTTTCTGCTGTGTTTTTCTGCAGAGAGACTAAGGTGACTGTGCATTTGCATTATGATTATCTGATTAGCTCAGTAAGCCCTTTCTTACTTTTTTTGCCTCAATCCAGGGTTCTTGTGTGTGTTGTTCTTCCCTCACTTCCATGTTGGAGGAACGGAAAGGCTAATCCGCTGGTTTGGTTTAACCCATTTTTTTAATTTAAACCATTACAGGCAGCGTGCCCATCCCAAGTTTACTGAAAAGTAGACTCTTTACATAGGAACAAGGACAAATGAACATCTCTGGCCCAATGATTTTTCCTACAAGAATCAAAATAGGCCATATGCATGCACGCTTCAGGAGAAGAGGAAATGAAGGACAGAAATAGCAGAGTAGGTTATAGAAGTTTTGCTTCCCTTCAGACTTTCTTCTAAGTGGTTACAGTCCACTTTGGCTTTAGCATCTAACTGAAAAGGCTACAAATAATTATGTTATAAACCATAATTTATGTTGTAAAACTTTTTTGTTTCTTCCCTGAGGAAAAAAGAAAATTCTTCTGTTAATGACGTGGACTGGAAAAATGAAGAGGTAGACCTTCAGTTTTTCTGATGAAACATTTGGACTTAAGAGGGAAATGCAGGTCAGCCATGCTGTTGAAATGGCTTTTAGTTAAGTTAACTGTTTTTCACTTTTCTTGAAACTTGAGGAAATGGTTTTCTTCACTGATTCTCACCAAAGTATGTTAAACAAGAATATGCTTCCTGGAAGTAAGTTAGATCTTTTATGAGAGAAAAGTAGTGTAACACTAGTCTTCATTATGGGACACAGACAGAAAGTGAAGGAGACACTGAAGCAAGTTTCCCCTTGCAATACTAGGAAATAAGTGGTTCAAAATAAACACTGAATAAGACCAAAGCAACTTCCGCCTGTCTGGATGAGACAGGTCAGAGTCATTTATGAAATATAGTCTCTTCCTTACTATCCAGCTACTATTTAGCTTGTGTAAAGCATTCACATTGCCTTCTTGCTAGTACTGCTGCTTATCAAATTCCCTGGTTGAGCTTGCTCAATTTTGTACTCCTTAATGAGTTTCAGTATTCAAGTAGCCTTTAAGTTGTCCTAAAAAACATTAATAAGCACAACATTCCCGATGACATTCAGAGGCAAAATACTTCTCAATATAACAATTACAAAATGAAACTGAGTTGGCAATAAAATGAAAGGGAATTGGTGATGCATTCCATCTGCCAGTTCTGAATATTTACCTTCTATCCCTCAAATAATTACAGAGGCTTCTGTCATTCTGCAGCTCTTTTCAGAGAACTGGGAGCCCTTGTTTCCCTTCAGAATATCATATTTGGTTGTTTGGTGTAAACAGCATCTGCAAATCCAGGCTTTTTATGCCCTGAGTGCACTGTTATCAGTGCACAGGTCACATTTATAGCATCCTGTTCCAAAGTTTTCTGAATCTACTTCTGGAAGCTTTCTAATTAACTTGATAATGTTGTAACAACCAATCCACTGGTGTCACTCTCATATTCTTGTATTTCTGAAGTAAAGCCACTAAAGAACATGTCAAGAGTTAATGTATTACTTGAAATTGTTCTCCATACACAATACTATATCCTGGCCGTGGCTTCCTTCAGCTTGTATATTCTAAAAGTGGTTCTGGCTATAGAAAGCATAAAAGCCACTGCTTCGAAGCTAGTGATGCAGCTTTGAGACTTCTTTCCTGAGCTCTACGAGCTGTGTAGCTTATGCTTTAAAAAAAAAAACAAAAAAAAAAAGTTTGAGCATGAGGTAAAAGACAAACTGCTCTGTGCTTCACAGGGGTCCAGTTTGCCTTTTTCTATCACTAGCCAGTTTGTGCCAGTGCTTCCATGATAGACTCTGTCTTCACTTGTTAAAATGCTAACAGGCTACTTGGCTCCTCGTGGATGGGATCGAATAGCTGCCCTGTTCCCTTCACCTGTGAAATTTCAGAGAGGACTTGAAAAGGGCCATTGTTTCTCAGGAATGCCAGGCCTAGTCCAGGAAAGAAAGTCTTCATTTCAGGAGGAATTTGGAGTCTGCTTGAGAAGGCCTTGCAGTTAGTAGGTGAAGGCTATGGCACATTCATTAACCATCTGAACATTTATAATGACTGTGCCTCACCCTTTCTGGGTTCTTTTGCCTACCCCTGCTGAGCGGGTGGGAAGAAGGAAGGCTTCACCACTAAAACCATTGGGTTTGAACTATGATTAGCTCTCCACACACAGGTTTCTCTGTTCTTGCCTCTATCCTAAGCATTTATAGCACTTGTGTGGTTTCGTGTGAATAGGGCTGTATGTTTAATAGCATTCTGAAACACATTTCTAATAGAATAGACTCTCCTTGAATACAAGAAGATACTGCAAATCCATTCAGGTACAGGGAGACGATGCCTGCTTCAACAAGAGTCACTCAGAGGGTGAAAAGTGGGAAGAGAAGCTGTGAGAATACTTCACTGTTTTAAAAGCCATCTGAAATGCATCCACATATGCAGACCACTTAGAGACATATATTGGGACTAGCCCATAGCTTTACTATCCAAGTGTGCTACTTGTTGAATTTCTAGGCTATTTGCTAGAGAATGAGTTGAGAACGTCCTCAGGATGGACTGATGCTGATGAGGTATATACCATTGTACAGTCCTTGTTAGAAGTATTCAATCTACTGTTCTAAAATCTTTAATGCATTCTGCAGTACAATCAGCAGAAGATGCAAATATGAAACACAAAGTAATGATGACTAATATCAGCAAATTTGTAACCAGATGGGAAAGGGGAAGATGGAAGAAGCCTTCAAAGGGGTTTTCAACCTGTTTTTTAAAGGGAGGAGGAATCTGACCTGAATATGAACTAATGATAACAAGCACTATGCTTAGTGAGCTGAAGCACTTGAATTATTTTTTATTATACAAATATATTTCTTCTCTGTTTGAGTTTCAGACCTCATTTAATCTCCAAAAATGAGATTTTTTGGAGACATTAAATGTCTCTCTGACTCTGCTGACATTAAATACTCAGGTTATAGTAAACTGTCTGTATCTGTTTTCTGAAAGCATGGAGCAGAATGTAATAATAAGGCTAATAAATAATGTATCATAGAAAGCTCAGGAGTTTAAATTCTGACATTTTGCATTTTATTTCTTTTTGGAGATGTTTCCTGTGATCTTGCTAAAAAAAAAAAAAAAATTTAAAAAAAAAATTTTAAAACTGTGGGTCCTTAGACCCTGGTATAGATGGCACACAAAAGGAAGCTTGTCCTTTTGGGATCTGGCCCTGAATCAATTACAGACGACAGAGAAATACTCTTTTGTGGCTGCTAAAGTTCAGGAATGAAATCTGGCAGGCTCAGCCAACTCCCTAATGCGGCGTCCACGTTACCAACATCAAATTGGCAGCTTTTGCCTGTCCCAGTGGGGACAGGGTAATGAATGGATTTAGTTAAGGTGTCCTGACTCATCTACAAAGTGCCTGGTATATGCACCAAGGTTCTCCTGTATGCCTTCCAGAAAGCTGTCATTCAAAGAAAAATGAAGGTTAGAAAGTCTGCTGGCTAGCACTAGTACAGCACACGACTGAGGTTCAGTCTGCCCTGCATGCCCTAGAAAAAGCTGCTGTTCATTTTCCTTTTAACTGGTGGATGCTACAGCACTATATAAGAAGTATATTTCTTCATAATCTGTGATGAATTCTTAAGGAGCATAATTTCTTTATGATCTTGACACTTTGCTTCATTTTCCCATCTTGCCTTCAGAATAATTTAAGCCATGCCAAAAGACTGCTTCATCTAATGATGATTTAAAATGACTTAGCTTGGAATACGGCACTGTCATTCCTGAGTCTCGAAGCAGTCTGTTTATAAATTCCCAGAGTGATGCTTTTCCTTGAAACTCTTACCCTTACCTGAATAGTGAAGACTGACAGTGGATTGAAAATCAAATACATCAAAAGGCCCAGTGAAATCCAGGTACGGTACAGGTTCTACAGGTACTTTTATTTTCCAAGTATCTCTAAAGCTTTACCTTTTTTAAAAAATATTCTTAAAATATCATTGCATATATTTTTAAGGCAAAAGCAATGAAATGAGAACATTTTACAACTAATTTTTTAATTTCAGTTTCCCAGTCCTGCCTGTTTTGTTCAGGGGGAAAAAAAAAAAAAACCAACAAAAAAACAACCAAGAGCAAGATTTTTTTTCTCCCTATACAAACTTTTCTGTTTAACCTTTATCTTTTCCTTCATTGAGAAAAATAAAAGAAAATTAAATAACCAAGGTTAAGCTCAAGTTTTCTAGTTTGATTGCTTTGGCAAAGATTGGTAACATCTATGGACACCAAAAGCACAGGTGATCAAATGTAAGCGAGGGATAATAAAAAAGGTAAGGTATCATTGGAGTGAAGTATTTGTTTCTTTTAATACAGAATTGAACTCTGACTTTTCAAAGGGCTTATGTCAGACAGAAATTCATTATCACACTACTGGAAAGCAGGTTCTATTTCACTGCACAAAATCGCACTGGAGTGGTGTCTAGTTAGGTACTGGGTCCACGTGCCCAATTTTAAACATGTATATGTATGCATATAAAATTTATGTAGGTTTTATTTGTTCTTTCTGTACTTCCAAATCAGTAACTGATTTGCTCTCATGCATAAGCACCCCAGGGAATTACATGAGGGAATAATTTAAAGTATTTGCAGAACCTCCCAAGCGGAACATGTTATGAATGCTAAATGCATAGAGAGATATCACCCATTTTTCACCCTGGCTGCAATAAGCAATATGAAGGGGTGGGGGGGAAGGAGAGAAAGAAAAAAAGTCTCAATAACAAAATCCACATTGAAAAGTTAGGCACTTTGAACTTTCCCATCACCTTAGCAGTGTTTCCCCACAGGCTGTCTAAAAGACAACTCAGCAATGTTTGAATGGAACTGCACACAATAGCTCCTTCACAAGTAGGTCTTTAATTGATTACGGCTGTGTTTATAGAAGCAGAAGAGAATTTACACAAAATGACAGATTGCCTTTAGTGTTAAAATAGTTTAGTAATGTTAATGGTAAAGGAGGTCTCCGCTGCCTCCTCTTCAGCTGCGTGAAACCCTGAGGATGAGTTATTTGTTACTCCAGCCCCCAATCGCTCTTTGCTTTCCTCCCAGCTTTTCTGGTTGCTCCAGAGAAGTGCTCTTACTAACCTCATGGGCTGCGTGAGCTGTGCCAATGTGCACGGAGAACAGCAACCGACTGACTCGCAAAGTTAAAATCCCCCTAAAGTGCAGATTCGAATACTAAATATGAGAAAGCAGAAGAACAAACAAAACAAACCCACAAGAACTCATCCTCCCTGCACCCCGGCCTGTGTCAATTTGTTCAGACAATCACAAAGGCAGTATTTGAGAGTACAGTCAAAAGGTTAATCCAAATCAAGTACTGGCAGTAAATTCCTTCTTTCCTATTGACATTAAAATAACCCCCACCTAACGAGCTAACGGTGCCGCGGGTGGAGGCGGCTCCGAGCCCCCCGCGGCTGCAGCCGGCGGCGCGCTGGGAGGGACCGGGCCTGGCCTCCTTTCGGCTGCGTGCCTCGCTCCGCACCGCAGCCCGCAGCCCAGCCCCCAGTCCAACCGCCAGCTCGCAGCCCGGCCCGCGGGGGCCGCGCAGCCCCACATCAACCCTCTGCCGGTGCCTGGGGACCCCCTGGCATTTCCCTGTTAACAGTGGCCTCTAGCGGCTACATGTGGAATAGCGTGGGCCTCTGGGAGGGGCAGAACTCTTCCCGGTGGAACAGACACAATGCCCCTGCAACACAACCTTCGGCTGCGAGACACATGGGTAGCTTCAGAGCTGCGGAGCCGCTTCAAGCCATCACACCTCCCAAGGCTAGAGACAGATCATCTTTGATTTTCTGATAGATTAAAAAATAGCATCCCACCACCCCACCCCCAGGATTTTAAAATCACGCTTTAGTATGATTTGTTAACTTCTGCAGGCTCAGATTAATTTGAGAGTGTTCCTAATGCTGAGCGATGGAGTTCACACACCTCGTTTCCTGGTTTCTTCCTCCTTCATAAAGGGGAGATAACAATTAAAAATGGCGTTTCTTTAAAAGGTTAGAGAGGATGATGTGCAACTGCTATTTATTTGGAAGGCTTTATTAATGCTCTCTCATCTGATGCTGTATTTGATTTAGTACAAAAGATACCTAAAATGGAGTCTTTCTTTCACATTTATGATTTCAAGTGTCAGGAGAGAGCAAAGTAAGTAATGGCATTCCAGAAACTCAGAGATTAATAAATTGGATGGATGTGATCAATATCAAAATACCCTCTTGATTAGCAAACATGTTGTCCTCATGCCTTTCAGTGAGATTTGACATTTCCAGATCCTGAGGCTTGACTCACCACTGGATGATTCATCATGCTGCCTGCTTTTGTTATCATGTTGAGATATGCTATTAGTACATTTAAAGACTTTTAGAGAATAGTAATATCTCCATCATAATAATATTAAGAAAGAACCCATTCCCAAAATGAGCATAGAGAAGAAAGGGGTGGGGACACAAGGGCAGGAAGTTCTCTTTGCTACAGTGCAAATTCAAAGCAGATCTTCTCATAACAGTTAAATTATTCTGGTTGTACAAAAATGAAGGGAAAAAGAGTTTAGGAAGATCTTAATGATTTTTTTTCCCCCCCAGTGTTACTTTTAGTTTCCCAGAACTGGGTCAAGTAGTTATGAAAGTGTTTCTACTTCTTATGCACTGCAGCTTTAAAAATCCTGAAATATCTGAAAAGTTATTAAAGGACTTTTCACAACGAACTCTCTTTGGCTGTGCTCTCAGCCATTCTTCCTCTACTTTCTGTAACAGAAAATGAGTTTTCTTGGTATTCATGCAACCAGCTGATTTGAACCGAGTTATAGAAACACCTGCAAAAGCCAAAACTTTTTACCTGGAGGATTTGAAAGAAAACCTACCCCACATAACAGCACCAATTCAAGGTCTAGTGACAGATGTGTTCTCTCTTGCTGAATGGACCTCAGTCTACTGCAGCACGTGATGATACAGTGGAGAGGGGAGGAAATGCATTGGGAAAACTTCATAAAGGCGATGGTGGCAGCAGTTGGCCCAAGTCTCTTCAGTCTGTTCCTACACAACGCTTGGGCCAAACCCAAACATTAACAATCAGACAATATTCTTCCTGCAGCCTCACAAGGAGTGCATATTTATGCAAGGACTTTGTGACAGAAATAATATACCAGAGCTATAAATACATGCTCCTTGAAACCACAGGAAATGTCAAAGCTGTCAGCTCCCAGTGCAAAGACATTCAGAATTCCAAACTCAGATATATATACAATATTTACTCTTTCAGATGGACATCCCATGCTGGAGTATGCTCAAAAGATGTGGGATTAATCCTCTAGGGCTCAATGCAGTACAGCCTGGTTGACTGGAAAAATAAGTAAATAAAGTGTATGTGTGAGCTTATTAACTTGATCCTGAGTGCTTGAGTTAGGATAGCTACATAACCATCACTTTGGCTAACCATGAATTGTTTTAGCTGTTTCAGTCTCTGAAGAAATAAAGTCACCTTTACTATACACTTGGTTACCGTCGATGTAGTTAAAAGGCCCGAAAGAGGATCTGGCCTTTGATTTTCAAACATTGTAAAGGCTGATGAATTCTTGTGCCCAGCCTGTAATTAACCCATGAAAGTGGCTGGCACAGGGTACTATTCTGACGGACACAAAAGCTGATTAACAATCAAGCTTAACAGGGATAACACTTGCAGTAGCAGTTGTGAAGACAAAACCTATAATAAGATCTGTCAGTCATGGAGCTTTAAGGAATATATTGCTTCCCTTGCACAGAAACAGTGTTATGCAATCTAATGCTTTCTACTTTTCCTTCAAGACCTGTTCTTAGCCGAGTACAAACTAGTGATCAAGATGGAACAATTAGCCTGCTCTTGTTAGACATTTCTTACACTCCTTTGCCATTAGTCAAGTCTGTAAGTGGAGTCAAAGAAGCACTGATGGGTTGCCTGGGGCCTGTTTTAAAATGCAGTGAAACTCTTTAGAGTGCCTCAAATTATTTCATTGGATGCTAGATCATATGAAAGCTGTGAGTGCATGCAGAAAATTAAGCCCTACATTTTTTGTCACTATTTAGTGCAATATCTTCTGTAGAGCTGAGTCGGTGTACCTGTAGCACAACAGATGGTGGGATTTTCCTGGAACACTCATTTTATTCCATTAAGCCTAGCAAGGGCACTAAATATTAATATAGATACAAATCCTTGTCATATTAAAAATCAATTTATTATATCTTACTATAATTATATCTATAAAATATGTATCTCACATATATCTCAGGTATATATTATTTAAATATATCATTCAAATAAAGTTACTGTATCAAATTGATTGCATTTTAAGTAAAGCATTTATTATTTTATTGTAACACTTGGAAAATGTGGGTCTAATTTTCATTTTCTTTTTCTGAGGAGACAAAGCATACTGTAAATTGTTTTTACTCAGTGTACAACAGAGGGTGGTAACTGCAGAGATGCCAAGGGCACAGCTGGTTAGACTGGGAGCAGACATCGAATGGATCAAAGTGGCTGATGCATCCATGGGCAGATTTGGTACCTGAGTTTCTGTTTTGCCATCCAGCCCTGACAGCATCATTGTCTTCAGCTTACTTTTAACATTCTCTCCTTTTTTCTTTTACACTGTGCCTCGAAAGACATCTGGAGGTAGTAGTTATTATGATCTGTACTTTTTGTGGAGTGTTTAATAAGAATCTTTAACTATTAATTGCAAATGTGCTTAAATAACAGCTTGTAGGTGCAGGAATAATTTGGTCTAAAATGAAGCTATGATGAGATGTTATAGAACATAGCACTTCTGTGCTTCGTATCCAACTTTGCAAACTAATACAGAAGTTTTGATGTTTCAGAAAGAAGCTGACTATATTAAAGCAATTATCAGTTATATAACACAACAGAAGCAATACTTAGTCATGAATACAGCTTCATTTTATGCATATTCCTTACTCAAGACCTTTAAACTGTATTACAAATTCATGAAACACTTTTACAGAAAAAGCTCTAAAATATTCTTGACCTGAACAATAGGCAGAACATTTGGGCTTTTTTTTTTTTTCTTCTTTTTTCCTTCTAACATAAAGGTCTTATTTCTAGGTCATAGGGAAACTGAAAAGCAAAACTTTTCACAAAACTCAGGATTAAAGATACATAGTATCTGAATTTGGTCTTGGCTGGATGTAGTTCAGGATGTGCCAGTGTGGGAACCAGTCTGTGATAATGGCCACAACATGGTAAGGTTTGACACGGTAGCAGGAGAGAACAAGCCACATAAATCTATTCAGCCACTAGAATGGAACCATGTAAAAAGAGGGAAGTAATAAAAAAAAAATCTAAAGGACACCCAGAAATCAAGAGTTCTTCAAGTCTGGAAGCTGTTAAACATATTGTACTGGAAGACCAGATAAAATATGTTACCACAAGTCAAAGGTGTATCAAATGGACCAAGCTTGCCCCTTACCATATAAATCAATATAAAATTAATGTATAAAATGCTAATGTAGGAAAACTTTGACATGTAAAAAACCAGAAAGCTCATCTAAAAGAGAAGGGAAAAAAAAAAGTAAACGAGTAAAATGGCTTACAAAATTATTTGAAAACCATTTTGTAAAAGTTGCTCAAATAGTAAAAGACTCTCCAAATGCATGAAAGCAGTAGGTCAGCTAGAAAATATAGCCTGATGGCAAGGGTGTTGAGGCACACTCTGTGACATTGCTCCACTCCTGCAGGTGCTAGAGAGATTTCCATAGCTTTGTTGTGATGAAAGACCATTTTGAAGTAAATAATATTGGAGCAAATAGGTAAGATAGACGTTGATAGGTAGCCAGCACTAAAAGGCACTCACACTGGAGTGTTGAAGGAATCCAGGTATGAAATTGTAGAGCAGCTGATCGAAGTGGAGAACTTGCCAGGAAAAATTGCCACTGCACCAGAGGACTGGAAGGCTGCCAGAAGAACTTCCATCTGCAGAAAGAGCACTTGAAAGGTTTGCAAATACAGACAGATGAGCCTGGTTCTCACCTTGGTGAAATGGCAAGTTAATTATGAGGAACAGGACCAGCAAACATGCAGATTAACATAGTCTGTTGAGGTAAGTCAGCATGCCTTCTCTAAGGGAAGATCCTGTCTCAATGACCTAATACTGTTCAATGACAGTGTCAAAAAGACACACACAGAAGATCCAGTGGTTGTGAAGTACTGTGATTTTCAGAAATTCCTTGACAAGAGTCATTGACAAAGATTATTAGGAAATTAAGTTGCCATAGGAAGGAGGGAGGCTCTTTTATAGATGCTATGTGAGTAGGAAAGGCTTAATGGTCACTTGCTAGGATGGAATATAGTCATTAGTGGACTTTTCTAGAGATTACTGCTGACACCAGTTCTATTTAATGTCTTTATGGATGATCAAAGGAAAGTGCATAACTGAGTCTACACATCTGTAGATGAGAGTGTGCTGCAAAGGATTTGAGTAGATGCTGTGCTCCATGCAGACCCCACTGAAGTGTCTGCATGGATAAAAAGGTAGCAGATGAGCTTCAGTGTCTGTAAAGGAAAAATGACTTAGACTCTGGCTATGGATTGCTGATTACAGAAATGGTAATTACAGCTAGGGAACTAAGTCTCAGTTACCATTCTCAGCTGTCTGAAATTGCTGGCTCTGTGTGAGGGCACAGTCAACAAATGCTGGTATCACTTTGAACAAGACAGATCTGTTTATGTTGGCTCTGTGTAAGCCCTTATTGCATCTGCATCTTGGGTAGTGTGTGAAGAGCTTGTATCTACTCTGGAGAGGCATATGGGAACTAAGAAGGTACAGAGAGGTATCTAACGTGATCAAGAAGAGGTCAGCAGATACTTTATGGGAACTGAAATGCTAACAAAGCTGCAGCTCCTCAGTATTCAGAATATAAAGCTGAGGGGCTTGCAGGCTTGCGGCACTATGAGAATGCTAAATAAGGTGAATGAAGAACTGTTTTTAAACAAATGCTACAATCCATGGTTAAGCAGTACAGCAAACTAAAGAAAACACTTCTTAAGGGAGCAAGTAGCAGCTTGGGGGACTTGCTGCGTTAGACATTCAAGTAGACAGACAGTATGGGTGGTTCAGAAAGGGAAGAGACAAGTCCAGGGGTGGTAAGGTTGTAAATGGATACTAAAGGAGTTATGTATCCACTGATATCTGTTCCTAGTCCAGACATTCACAGCTAGTTATGAAAGGAACAACTTGCAGTTAATGGCCAGATATTCTGCTGCTGCTGCTGCTGCTTGGGGCTGCATGAACTATTTGTTTGACCCAGCAGAGTGTTTTTCATGGTTTTGTTTACATTAAATGCTTTCATTGTGTTGTTTGGGTTTTAATGTAAGTTCATATTGCAAGTCTTACAAATTGTTTGACTGAGATCAGTATTTTGTAGATAGTCACTGATTTATGTACAAATATAATAAAGTAAATCTGTGAGAAGGATTTGGGGGTCCTAGT
>VWYK01120492.1:2501-16726 GCA_013399775.1 Semnornis frantzii
AACTGAGAAGAGTTTGTCCCCTCCTTCTTGGCCCCCAGCCCTCAGATATTTTTAGACATTGATTAGATCCCCTCTTAGTCTTCACCAGACCAAAAAGCCTCAGGTCCCTCAGCCTCTTCTTGTAGGGTAGTGCTCCAGCCCCTTCATCATCTTTGTAGCCTTCCATTGGATTCTTTTGAGTAGATCCCTGTCCCTCTTGAACTGGTGAGCCCAAAACTGAACCAGTTGAGTTCCAGCTGAGGCCTCACCATGGCAGAGTAGAGGGGGAAGAGAACCTCCCTTGATCTGCTGGCCACACTCCTCTTAATGCACTTTCTAAGTCTCCTTAGGTACATACTACACAGAGAATCAAAGCACTGTTTTGGCTGCAAAAAACTGCTGACCTAACACCATGATGGCCATAGGATAGATGTCATCCTTCCAAATTCAGACACTTCAAACCAAAGCAAAATGGAATATATTGTTATCTTCACCTTAGATAAGTACATAAAGCCCAAAGGTGCTAGCAGTACTTTTTTAAAGGCTGTGAGAATACAAAGAAAACCCCCAAAACACCAAGCCACAGAAAACAACTTTAAAATAGTAGAAGCCAATATTAAAACCAAGAGAAGTCATCATGTCCTCTCATGGCTTAAAAATCAACACAAATTTACTGGCCAGATTTTAAGCCTCATTTGTAAAATGTTGCCTACTGACTACAAAGTTTGCTCATCTACTTTATGCATAAAACATTGGCAGAACTTGATCCTGAGGTCAGGTGTAGTGAGCGCAGAGGACGGCAATGAAGCTGGGGAAGGGTCTGGTGAATAAATCTGGCGAGGAGTCACTGAGGGAGCTGGGGATGGTTATTTTGAAAAAAAGGAGGCTGAGGGGAGACCTCACTGCTGTCTACAGCTACCTGAAAGGTCCTCGTGGAGACGTTGGTGCTGGTCTCTTCTTACAGGTGATAGAACAAGAGGGAGTGGCCTCAAACTGCAACTGGGTAGGTTTAGACTAGATACTAGCAAAAACTTCCCAGCAAGAGTGGTCAGGCACTGGAATGGGCTACGCATGGAAGTAGATACAGGAAGGATACTACAAGGTGTCCTCAAAGCCTTCTCTTCTCCAGGATGAAGACCCCTAACTCTCTTAGCCTGTCCTCATAGGAGAGCTACTCCAGCCCTCTGATCACCTTTGTGGCCTTCTTCTTGACCCTCTCCAACAGTTTGATGTCCTTCTCGTGTTGGGGACTCCTGAACTGTACACAGTATTTTTTGTTAGAATTTCTTTTTAACTTCCCAAGTCGGTGCAAGGCTCTTTGGGTGCTGTGCCCCTTTAACTCTTTCTGCCTAATTTTTCCATATGGGGAGAGGGGAGACATCCTAAATTTTGTTCCATTGGGCTTGTGGAGTCCGGGCAGCTTAAACAGTCAGAGAGCCAGAGAGGGACTCGCCCAGCTTTCAGCACACCTTGCCGTGTCGCTGGCAGCTCGTGCTGGGCAGCTCATGTTTGCACACTCAAGGGCATGAATAAAGGCGAAATTTTCCAAACTATTTGAATGTAAACACAGGGGCGTCCACGGATAACCAGCATGGCAGTTTGACTGGGATGGCTGCCAAGGAACAAGTTTAATGCAGTGTATTTCATTTATCCTAAACAATGGGTAAATGGCACTCTCTTGGCGGCTTAAATGGCATAGCCAGCACTGTCTACGTGTCTGCCCACAGGTGTTGTGCGGCGCGAACGCTTAGCCTCTGTTAACATAAATTTGCTCGCTTGTGTTTGCTTCCCTCTTTCAGCCTGGTTGCTAAGCCTATCAAAGGTCCCAGGCTGTACAAGTACAAACACCACTCGCAAAGTGTGTAGGCAGCAATTAAAGCACGACGAGGTAGGGTGCAGCGTTTTAATTCACACTGGACGGTGGCCAAGGAGCTGTAGAAGTGAACTGTGCTTCCCCAGCCATGGAGGAGGAGGAGGAGGAGGGGGAGGGATTCTCTTCGTGCCTCAAACGTGTTGATGTTAACAGTGCTCCTTCATTCTACAGCTACGCCCTCGGCTGTGTGTTTCTACCTGCTCTGGGTATCCTTCACAAAATCACAGAACCTTAGAGGTTGGAAAGGACCTCCAGAGACCATCGAGTCCAACCTCTCTGCCAAGGGAGGATCACCTAGGGTAGTTGGCACAGGAACGCATACAGGCAGGTTTTGCAAGTCTCCAGAGAAGGAGACTTCAATTTTGCCTTCATCACAGCTATTCTTGCAGTCACATTAAAAAGGAGCAACAGCATCAGTTTTTTTAACCTGATGGTTATTTGTGGCTAAGCAAACAAGTTCCTGCTGAAGTGAGTTACCTGAACAGACGTCGATGGCTCTTCACTGGCTTTGCAGGATTCATGAAATCTCACTGCCAGAACAAAAAGTGTAGGAAACGTTTTGTTAATGCACAGTAACAAAATGGTGGTGGGGAAAGTAATTTTACAACATAGGACAAAGATATTTTATCAGGTTTACAGGCTTAAAGATGAGCATACGCAGGAACAATTGCAACATAAATGTCTTTTACAGTGAGAGACAAAGCTCCAGTATAGTAATGATAACTACATAATAAACCTAATAACTACATAATAAACCTAATAAAACTCTGTTAATTCTGTGGGTTTTTTCTTCCTGGTGTAGATAGATAGATAGATAGATGTATCTATATATATATCTACCTATCTATCTATTGATATGTATATGTATATATATGTAAATATATATATCTAGATCTAACTATCTATCCATTTAAGTATATATATATGTAGATATAAATATAAAGATATATAGATATATATAGCTATTTAGCTCTATAGTTATATAGATATATAATTATTTTCCTCCCACAGCTATTAAGTGTATACAATATGATAAGGAAGTAGGTTTAGCTCACACAGTTTTTCCTTCGGATGTAAAAGCACAAGAAAATGGAAAATAAATCCCACCAGTCACAGAGATCATTGCAGTGCTCTCAATTTTCAGCTTTCTGTTCACCCTTCTGTTGCTGTGAATTAACTGGAGATGCACTCCAGATATTAGCATACAAACAGTAGGGCATTGCTTGCTATAAGCTGAGTTGTTTATAAACATCAAGCATTATTTTTATAGCACTCTCACACGTACACGTCACCATGGAGACAAAGTAATTGTCACACCATTAGGACACAATTTCTTTGCCCAGTGAGGGAGAATGGCAATTTATCTGCATCTGGGTGGTTTCACCTTACTGGTTTGTGGTCACAGAACTCCCCTCCAAAGTATCTTTTACATGTGAAATTAGTTTTGATTACTGAAGATCAGGTCAATACAAGGATTTGGGTGAGGAAGAGGGCATGTGTCCAGTTCTGAGCCCTCCAGTTCAAGCGGGACATGGAACTGCTTGAGAGAGCCCAGCACAGAGCCACAAAGATGATGAGGAGAATGGAACATCTCTGTTACAAGGAGAGCCTGAGGGATCTGGGGCTGTGCTGCTTGGAGAAGAGGAGACTGAGAGGTGACTTCAATGTTTATAAATATGTAAAGGATGAGTGCCAGGAGGATGGAGCCAGGCTCTGCTCAGTGATGCAGAACGACAGGACAAGGGGCAACGGGTGGAAGCTGAGGGATAGGAAATTTCATGTANAGACTTGTGTGATCTGGTCTAGGTGATCCTGTTGTGGCAGGGGGATTGGACTGGATGAGCTTTGGAGGTCTCTTCCAGCCCCTTACCTCCTGTGATTCTGTGATGTGCAAACACTGCCATTATGGCACAGCAGAGGTTGGAACTATCCAGCGATGGAAATTCAAAGATACTCTGAGGAATTTCAAATGCAGTTGGAGGTCAGTGTGGGCCAGCATTTCCCATCTTGACATGGCCTGATGGTCACTGCTTGCTGTCATCTGCTTGCAGCTTGGCAGCCTAAACCAAGCTGTAGTGATAACAGATTTGAAAGGTAAAAAATTAGGATGAAGAGACTTTATTTAATTTATTTTTTTTTAAATAATCATGCTTCTAAGTAAGGTCAAGGATTGAATGGACCAGAGGAATGTTTTTTTCCCTCTTTAAAGAAAACAGAGTATGTGCTGTACTGATATTTAAAGGTAGATAGACCTTTATGAGAATCTAAAGACAGAGCTTTATCAGAAGAACACAGAGGCAGAGATACTGAAGGACAGGTATGCCTGTATGCAGAGATAAACATCAACTGGCATTTCTTTTTAATACAAGTAAGAATGTAAGGCATTAAGACCACTCCTCTCCATCTTGCACTTGAAACAGAGGCTATAACATGAGAAAAAAAAACCCAACCAACCAACCAAAAAACCAATAACCCAACATATTCTTATCCCTGATAGTGTTAATGACAAGATTATCACACCTTGGCAGTAACAGCTGCTTACTTGGTCAGACCTGCACAACAAGAGCCCTTTAAAAGAGTTAACAGAAAAATGGGTGATCATTCATCACGGCATCATACTAAGCTATAATAAACCATGGCTTGGGTTAATCACACATGTTCTAACAGAAGAAAACATCATAAAATTCTCAGCTGAAATTATCTAGCCTCTCCACCAAGATGTGAACAGATGAGCTGGAAAAAAAAAATCCTCCTAATTTTGATGAAAGGTTCATAGTGAGCCCAGTTTTGCAATATCGCTGCAGGCAAAACTCAGTCCTAGTAAGTCAGTCACAAGGCTGCTCCACATAGTGAGCAGAAAGTCACTGCATGGGTTGAGTTTACTCTCTAGATAGATTTCCTACAACTGACCTGCATTCTGTCTGGTCAAAAACTGCACCTGAACCATACAATCACAGAATCAGTCAGGATGGAAAAGACCTTCGAGATCATCAAGACCAATCTATCATCCAACATTATCTAATCAACTAAATCATGGAACCCAGTGCCTCATCCAGTCTCTCTTTATACACTTCCAGGGACAGGGACTCCACCACCTCCCTGGGCAGGCCATTCCAATGGCCAATCACTCTGAATGCAGAGTGGAAGCTTCCTTTGTGCAGCCTGTCCTAAGGGCAGTGAAATCAGAATGGCTTCTAGCTTTCTGTCAGAGGCTCTTTCTCAGAAGGGCTGAAAAAAGAGTCTTCTCTCTCCTTGCAGATGTAAATGCTGCTGCAAAGTACTTTGGGAGCCCTTAGGATAAAAAACCCCAACTGCTCGAGTAAACACAGGGTATAATTATCATCATCTGTCATCTCTGCAAATCCATACATTTTATATTCCACTTAAACCAGAGGGGAGGGGGCAGGGGGGAAATCCTCACTGGGATATCTTCCAGCAAACCAATTTAGCTAATGAGAGTGAATATCAATGACTGCTGGCTAATCAGAATGGTATTAGCATAAATTTTACTTAATAAGGACATATTTGCCTGCTGCCAGGAGCAAAACGGTACTGAGTTAGAGTGTAAAATGCAAAAGATGGGCAAGTCTCATCTGGAAAAAAGACACCCAGCAGACCAAACAAACAGAAATGTATCTGAGGACACTCTCATGCTAGCACTTTTTATGCAACCTGGCATTTTAACCTCACTTGAGGCTTTTCAAACTTTCTCACTGCTGCGGAATCTTATCAATCCTTCAGCTGCAATGAATTAAACACTCTGGGGAACAACCTGATGAGAGAGTCAACTGAACTCTTTTAACCTCGTGTTGGTAGGTAGCTCACCAGAGGAACTTGCCTCCTGGTTAATTTAAGGCAGACAAGTCAGGCGCTCTGCTGCACAAATGAAGTATGCTCTCCTTTTTGTGCATTGTGCCGGGCTCTCCGCTGAAAAATGCCCAAAATACTACTCTCTGCTTCCAAAGCAGCAATGCTACATTGCCCTCTGTCTGCCTGCGAGTGATCTCAGGCAGAAAACTCCCTTTGGCCACTACTGTCTTGAAGGAGTTAAATCCCCGCAGCATCCCAGGGCCGTTGTGCCCACTGCGTTTCTTCCTCTTCATATAGGGCTCCGTATCAGAGAGTCTGAGAAGCCTCTGTGAAAAATATGAAAGATTTTCGTCTACAGTAACATAAAGGGGTTAGAGTTCAATGCTCTCACAAAATATTTAATCTTGTGAAATGTTGTTTGTAGTGTCATTCTTGTATATACCTGCTTTGAAATTCCTAACCTTAGATTCTCCTATGTAAAGGAATATAGGGCACAAGTGTTCTTACCTTTGATATGCTATAGGACCTAACAATATTTAACCGGTGAAGTCATTTTTGTTTCCAAACCTGTGTCTCAAATATGCTTGGGAACGTGGAAGCTCACAATGCCCTTATTCATGACATCAAAATCAGTTCCATGGTAACGCATTGTGATGACAAAATACACAGATTGCAAGGTCACAAGTCGCACTTAAGAACGGGTAGGGGAGAAATTGTTAGTTTAATGAATAACATTAGCCAATTCCAACAGGAATAAAAATAAAGAGGGGAAAAAAATAAAGTGCCTAAAGTAAACACTGTTAAATGCACTTCAGAACCATTTCGTCTTAAGTAGTTCTTCAAAGTCAAGAAGGCTTCCACGGCTTTCACCTCTGCGGCAAACGGGGGGCAACCTTAAACACGACAAGAGAGAGGCCGTGCGCTAGTGATGGCACTGGCAGTGCTGCTCCTCTCCCTGTCCAGAGAGAAACAGCAACTGCTGGGAAGAAATTTTAGAAGGAAAGGAGTCCCATTAATTCCAGACTAAATCCCTCAAAAGCAACTAATGACTCCTGTGCTCAGCAAGCACTGGGTTTTCACACAGAGTGACAAGCCAGTGTCGAAGCTTGCGTTTCCTTGGTCTACAGCCAGGTATTTGAAATATTTCTCTCATAGAAGTCAGCAATGACAGCTGTGGAACAGAGCCTTCTAAAGAATTTGAAGTGATTCCTTCATTGCTTCTTTACTGAACACTGTATCACGAGAAATTGGCTCGGATTTGCTAGGTTTTGATGTGCACAGGCTGCCTTCAGAATGCAAGTCCTTTTGCCCCAAGGACTCTAATATAGGCAGGGATGAGAAATCACTGACACCAGCTCATCACCTAACTAGAGAAAGCCTTTGGAGGGAGGGGAAGGAAAAACTTACAACAGAGAATTGCCAGCCCAGTATCTGAGCAAATGCCAGACACCTCTGAGACTTCAGCATCACCATCACATTTACCTGTGACTTCTCAGGGCAACGACGGGAAAAATTTGGAGTACTTGAAGCAGAAGAGCCAGAAAACCCTGTGGTTAAGGGAACGTTCTGGCATATGACACGTCTTAGTCATTAGAGGGTTAGACCATGAAGTTACTGTACCAAAAGGAGCAAGAAGACATTGGAATGGAGTTTGTCCTTCTAACACTTACACCCAAACCTTCTTTGAAATCTCAACTGCACACAATCTATTTGATGCAACTGTGTCATAAAACTGGCACCACACTCTGTGCGTACCACACTTTGAAAGGTCATTGGAGAGGACAGATTTTATTTAACCTCTTCTTTAAATAGCACCTTGCTTTTATTAGGAAAAAATTGTTGTTGTTGTTGTATGTTTTTTTTTTGTTCTTGTTTTTTGTTTGTGTTTTATCATCAGGCCTATGCCAAAAACCTCTGCAAGGAGAAGCTCAGATTAGTTTTCTTTCCCTCTCTCACAGCAGAAGATCTGAAATGCTGCAGCATTCCAAACCAGATCAGGGAGTAGCATCTTTGATTTTTATTTAAATTACATCAAATCACTCAGGTTACTCAAAAGGAGCAAAACAGGCTCTGGTGAGGCACGGACATTTCTAACGTACTCCTGCAGTCTACCAGTGAAGGGGATGGCAAAATTCTCTCTGTATTGACAGTTGCACACACACTTAACCACAGGTGGGGGGGTTCTTCTTAATTTGGTGTCTATCATGTGATGCTTCATAAGCAAAGAATAGCAGGCCATGCTGCTTTATTCAATTGGGTTATGCTTTTACTCTTTCTTCCTGCATGTGAAAAGCATAACAGAGAACTAGCAGAGCAGAAGTAAGATGTGTTTTGTTAGTTGTCTGAAGCCCTGGGGCCCGGAACCGGATAAGTCCCGATATTATACCCTGGATTGAGCAGAATAAATCCATTTTGTTTCCTCCAAACATTTAGCCATTAAAAAAATATGAGATAGAAAAACAGACTTTGCTGTCTGCATGCCTTCTTGTAAAGCTGGTATTGTGAAAATGTCAGAATCATTAGGTCATTGGCATATATTTTGCAAGCTAATGCTTCTACTTTAATTCTCACTGGGGACTGCATGTCTGCTTTTCAAATAAAACCCAGACTGAAGAAGGTGAAGAGAGCTTACAATGATGCTGGTAACGCTCTGTGATGGCTGATAACACTTCTAGATACAAATAATTAGGAAATATCAGCCAAGGTTGCTAAAACCACAGCTATTAAAGGATCCACTCTAATGCCAAGCCCCACAAAAGTAATTGGTAAGCATTAAAATTTCCGTGTAAATATTTGTGGGTCCTTTTAAATGGACATGAAGGCATGTGGTTGGATAAAGATTTGAAATAAATGCACCCTCTCCTCTGCCCCGGTGAGATCTCACCTGGAATACTGGGTTCAGTTTTGGGCCCTCCAGTTCAGGAAGGACAGGGATCTACTTGAAAGAACCCAACAGAGGGTTACAAAGATAAATAAAGGGCTGCAGCACTGCCCTATGAGGGGAGGCTGAGGGACCTGGGGCTTTTTGGTCTGGTGAAGAGAAGACTGAGAGGGGAGCTAATCAATGTCTACAAATATCTGAGGGCTGGGGTCAAGAGGGAGGAGACAAACTCTTTTCAGTTGTGCCCTGGAATAGGACAAGGGGTAATGGATGTAAACCACAGCATAGGAAGTTCCACCTCAACATGAGGAAGAACTTCTTTACTGTAAGGGTGACAGAGCACTGGAACAGGCTCCCAAGAGAGGTTGTGGAGTCTCCTTCTCTGTAGACTTCCAAGACCCATCTGGATGCATTCCTGTGCAACCTGAGCTAGATCCTATGGTCCTGTTCTGGTGGGGGCGGGGTGGGGCTGGACTTGATGATCTCTGGAGGTCCCTTCCAAATCCTAACATGCTGTGATCCTGTAATAAATATGTGCAATTATGCAGATGAGGAGAACCCTGACACGTTGTGTTTCAGAGAAGACAAGCAGAGGGAATTGCTCCTGAATCACCAAAGACAGAAGCAAGAGAAGTGGCCATGGAAACATAAGCCTCATTCCAAAAATAGCCACTTGTGTCTCAAAACATATCACTGATAAAATCTGGTGGGAGCTGGAGGAAGAGGTTAATACTGGTAGGCATACTAAAGCAAGTAGAAACACTCCCAACTCCCAAGTGGATCGGTAAGCGTTGAGCTTGCAGCATCAACTCCTCTGCCTGAACACATAGTGCCCATGCTCCTTGCAAACACACACAGACACACACACTTTTGTGATCCAGAACATTCTGTTCCTGACAGAAACATGGATTTCTCTGCTTACAGTCCTGCTCTTGCAGATGCTGAGCTGGCTCCCATGTGTGACTCCTGCAGGCCTGCCCAAGACTGTTTGAGAGGGAGCAGAGTAGGTTTGGCACCCCTGAGCTTTCCGTCATAGTCTTGGGGCTCTATAGAGCCAGTCAAAACACAGCCAGAATCACCAACTGCTACTTGGTCTAGAAGCCTGGGCAGCTGAAGCAGTGTGACCCCACAGTTTAACATGATTTTGGTGTTAGTTTATAAACCAATCCAGGTTTAGCTGGAAAATGAATGTAGAATTAGCAGGCATGTCACTGAACTTGAACAAACCCTCAAGCTAACAAGTTTTCGTTCTGAATTTCTAAACCAACCCTCAAACTAAACCAATCTCACACAGTTTCTGTTTTCATCGTGAACATTTCGCATAGTCCTAACTAGTTGCAGATTCCTGGGTCCATCTTTATGCTTCCGAGCCATATGCCTTAGGGTTCATTAAGAGGAGTGTGGTCGGCAGATCAAGGGAGGTTCTCTTCCTCCTCTGCCACAGTGAGACCTCACCTGGAATATAGGGTTCAGTTTTGGGCTCTCCAGTTCAGGAGGGGGACAGGGATCTGCTTGAAAGAGTCCAATGGAAGGCTACAAAGATGATTAAGGGGCTGCAGCACTGCCCTATGAGGAGAGGCTGAGGGACCTGGGGCTTTTTGGTCTGGTGAAGAGAAGACTGAGAGGGGAGCTAATCAATGTCTATAAATATCTGAGGGCTAGAGGTTAAGAGGGAGGAGACAAACTCTTCTCAGTTGTGCCCTGTGACAGGACAAGGGGTAATGAGTATAAATGACACCACAGGAAGTTCCACCTCAACATGAGGAAGAACTTCTTGACTGTAAGGGTCACAAAGCACTGGAACAGGCTTCCCAGAGAGATTGTGGAGTCTCCTTCTCTGTAGACTTTCAAGACCCATCTGGATGCATTCCTGTGCAACCTGCACTGAATTGTGGTCCTGCTCCAGCAGGGAGTTTGGACTCCATGATCTCTGGAGGTCCCTTCCAACCCCTAACACCCTTTGATCCTGCGGTTGCATGCTCCATACCAATCCTACAGGAACTTCATGTACGGTAACACACTGGCTTAGAGATACACTGCTCCAAAACAGAAAAATCAGCTGTGGACTCCTTAAGGTTCCCTTTTGCCTGGCATTTTTGAAGCTGTTTATTCAAATTCCTTGTGCTTTAATAAACCAAAGCTCTCTTGCAAACTTCTCTAAAGTGAAAATGCCAAGTCCCAACCAGATCATGTAGCCAGCAGAGGACAGATATCTTGGAAAACCTGAATCATGCTCTGATATGGAAGTGTTTTCAGGTTTTGTTGATCTCTTTTCCTCAACCCACTCTTCCTTGTGTTTGTTTTCCTTTAAACCTTTCTGGCACTAGAACCTATGCTATGTAGTGCAAACAATGATACAAAAATCCTCCTGTGCCATTCCTCTGAAACTGTGACATTTGCATTATCCTACACAAATATAAGATGACTTGATAGGCACTCAGTAAAGTGTGTCCCCCTTTCTCAGTGAGTGAGATGATCAGTAAACAACTCATCTGAAATGCAAAATTAAGTTTTAATCAGTTCTGGTTTTGATGCACTTTTGCCCCCTTCAACTATCATCTGAGCAGTTCAAAGCATATTGGGAAATGGTGAGTTCCTAAAAGCTTCACCAGTGGAATAAACAAATATTCAAAAGGTGTACCCCAAAAACGTGTGATGTAAAGAATGCTGCTAAAGCAGCAGTCTCTGACAAGGAGCCAAATGGTTTCTTAAGTACCTTCAGTAAATATTTGTGGACTGTTCAGAGAGGAAGGTGGTTCACTGAGTGTGATGGTTTGGGAGTTCCTTGCCCCCTCACTCTATGAAAATCACCCAGACTAGACTCAGTTGGCTGGAAGTTAAGGACTGAAGCTATATTCACAGCTTAGCACAACATACAAGCAGACATTTACACAATATACAGGAATATTTACATAAATATACAAGTTAAAGGTAATACAGAAACGCAATACCCCTCCCAGAAATCAGAGTCCCCAGGAGGGGCTCCCAACCACCCTTCCACCTTCTTCCCACCCCTCTACCTTACCCCAGAGTTTGGCTTACGTGCAGGGTGAGTTTGGAGGATCAGCTAGGGGTGTTAGAAGCACAGTGGTTAGTTAGGTTAGCAGAGAGGCCAGCAGACAAAACCTGCAGCTAGAGAGACCGAGACTCTGAATGTCTTATCTATGTTTGTGTTCTTGTTCTTATACATCTCATCAAGCCTATGAGTGAAGTAGACATCACCATTGTTTGCTTTTCACAGCCTATAAACTAACTTTCTATTAAAATATTCCAATTAGCCTCAAACCAGCACAACAGAAGAAACCTGGGGACATCTGCATTTGCACGGGTTCTTAGAAACACTGTGGAAGGTAACTCAGCTTGGAAACATTTTCAAGAGAATGAATGACATTTTCAGTGTCATCTTTGGTTGCAAATTGACTCTGGCTCTTAGCTTGGTGGTGTGTCTGTTCTTAGCTGCTACACAGAGAGAGTGTGACAAGGATTGGCCTCGTGTGCTGTGCTTCGCAGATCCAGTACAAGAATAACCAGAAAGTGATTAAAAAAGAAGCCTGTGGTATTGCTCCTGTGAGGAAGACGGCAATGCTTTTGTGGGTTAGAGCACAAGAAACACAGATTCACAGAACATCAGAAGTTGGAAGGGACCTCCAGAGATCATCCAGTCCAACCCCCCTGCCAAGGCAGGATCCCCTAGGGTAGTTGGCACTGGAACACATCCAGGCAGCTTTTGAAATCTCTAGAGGAGACTCCACAAGCTCTCTGGGCAGCCTGTTCCAGTGATCTGTCACCCTCACTGTAAAGAAGTTTCCCCTCCTGCCGAGGTGGAACCTTCTAAGTTCAAGTTGGTAGCCATTGCTCTTCTTATTACTGTGCAGCACTGAAAAGAGATTGGCCCCAGCCACTTGGCACCCACCCCTCAGATGTTTGTACACATGGATCAGATCTCCTCTCAGCCTTCTCTTCTCCAGACTAAACAGCCCCAGGTCTCTCAGTCTCTCACCATAGAGGAGATTCTCAAGCCCCCCAGTCATCCTCACGGCTCTCTGCTGGACTCTCTGCAGCAGGTCCCTGTTTCTCCTGAACTAGGGAGCCCAAAACTGGGCACATTATTCCAGGTGTGGTCTCACCAGGGCAGAGTAGAGGGGGAGAAGAACCTCCCTAGACCTGCTGGCCACACTTTTCCTGATGCACCCCCAGGTTGCCATTGGCTCTCTTAGCCACTAGAGCACATTGCTGACCCATGCAGAACTCGCTGTCCACCAGCACTCCACGGAGCTGCTTTCGAGCAGGTCAGCCCCCAACCTGTGCTGGTGCCTGCTGTTATTCCTCCCCAGATGCAGGACCCTGCACTTGTCCTTATTGGACTTCCTGAGGTTTGCTTTCCCTCGCTCTCCAGCCTGTTCAGATCTCATGGGATGGCAGCACAGCCTGAGGGGTGTCAGCCACCCCCCACAGTTTTGCATCATCAGCCAACTTGCTGAAGACACACACTGCAAGAGAACCAGGCCTCAAAAAGGCGTGAAGGGTTCCAATTTTATCCTGTCTTTATATTTAGTTGACTTCATGAAGAGCTCTCTGCCACAGTTTCTAAGTCTCTCTTTTCACAGTTTGCTTGTTCTATTGAAAATTTGCTATAGTTTGTGAGCTGCAAACTTCTCACTGAGGTGATGATCACCCCTGAGCACTATCTGGCACTATCAATCTGGAGGTGGCCTCTAGAACATGACAAGGAGATAAATAGGGTAAGTGCAGGGCTCATGTCAATCACAGCACTGCTCCAATACATCTGGCACAGAACTGAAAGAGGTTCAAGCAAGATCCTCCTTTTCACAGAGTCACAGAATCACTGAATTAATCAGGTTGGGAAGGACCTTCGAGATCATCAAGGACAACCTATCATGCAACACCTTCTAATTAACTAAACCATGGCTCTAAGTGCCTCATCCAGTCTGCTTTTAAACACCTTCAGGGACGGTGACTCCACCTCCCTGGGCAGCCCATTCCAATGCCAATCACTTTTTCTATGAAGTTCTTCCTAACATCCAGCCTAAGCCTGCCCTGGCACAGCTTGAGGCTGTGTCCTCTTGTTCTGTTGCTGGTTGCCTGGCAGAAGAGGCCAACCCTCACCTGGCTACAACCTCCCTTCAGGTAGTTACAGAGAGCAGTAAGGTCTGCCCTGAGCCTCTTTTTCTCCAGGCTGAACACCCCCAGCTCCCTCAGCCTCTCCTTGTAGGCCTTTTCATGAAGACAGTGAGAGGGGGAAAGGCAAAAGTAGCTTTTGCTTTCAAAGTATTGGGTCTAAAGTACTAGATGAACTGAGAAGAGGAAACTGATTGCTGTCCTAAATTACAGTATTCACAATGAACTAGTGTTAGGAAAAAATAAGTCATGAGAGAAAAGAGGGACAGATTTAGAAGGTAATTTATAACATTCTTTTTACCGTGACTGCTTTAATTTGTAATCAGATTTTGATTTGCTTCTGTTGACCACAGAAGCACAACTAAAGTGGAAGATTTAGATTTGGATACCAAGAGGAAGTCCACAGAAGGTGGGAGGAGGGACAAGCTGCCCAGGAGGAACAGAGGCACTGCTTGAACTGGCAGGGATGGAGCTGGGAAAGCCAAAGTCAGCTGGAGCTGGCAGTAGCAAAGGATGTGAAATACTAGGATTTTTTTTTTTTTT
>VWYK01120494.1:3015-14754 GCA_013399775.1 Semnornis frantzii
CTTGTTATTATTATTATCATTAATATTATTCTTATTATCCTCCTGAAAACATTAGCCTAGGCAAATAATACTTAAGACACAAGACCAAAAAAGATGTTTTCATGTCCTATCCCCAGGGATGCTATTGCCAGTCTTCATTTCTTGAGTAGAAGAAAAAAAAAAGGAAACGTGGCTGTTCAGGATAGAAGTGGGGGGGAAAAAAGATGTTTCCAAAGTCAATATTGCTTTTCAGTTGTAGCCATATCAAATAATAGTTAGTGATTTATTGTCAGCTTGATTTATGGCATGACCAAGGTCCTGCCAAATTACCAGTTCCGCTCCCCCCGCGCCGCGGTTCAGAGGGATGTGTAGCTCAAGAGAAGTGATACAGTGCCTAAAGGGACTTGGTGTAAGAGAAACCAGGAGATAGCAGAGAGCAGTCTGCTAAGGAAGAAAAAATGTAGCTTGGCAGGAAGTGCCTGGAAAATGTGAAGTAAGGGAAGACTGAATCAGAGTGGGAGCCAAGGCTGTATTTATGAAACCAAGCCGAAATGAGGGCATCATTTTGTGCCTTCCAAACCAAAGGAACAGCACACACAAGGAAACCTGCTCAAAACAGCCTTGCTTGCTCTCTTAGTGACTTCCTCTCCTGTATCACCTGCTCTCCTGAGCAAGCAGATACTAAACCCCCACCCATGCAATGTAATTTAGAGCTATAGTTACATTCCTTGGAAGATTTATCACTGTTTGCTGTGAGAAGGACCTGCAATTAAAATCTGTGTCAACAAGCAGAAGTCAAATGCCAGGATAAGGTCAGAGAGAGAGAGAGGATAACATCTGCTCCGTGCACTTGGCAGAGCACAGTGGCACAGTGTCTAGGAGAGGCAATTGTTCATTTCACTTTAATTCTAGAAAATCAAAGAAGAAGTAGAGGTGCCTGGAAAGTTGCATCATGATTTATGACACAGAGGCAGGGAGAAGAAACTGCATTTAAGGCAGCACTTGGGGATAATTCCTCACCTGAAGCGTACGTCTCAATTTCACAAACCAAACTGAGGTGAGAAGGCCTTTAGAAGTAAGCAAATGGTTATGTGGGGCTCTGAATCTGGGCAGATCCAAAGGGATAAATAAGGACCACACGATCAGGATGTAAAGAAGGATCACACGATCAGGATTTGCATCTCCATAAATCAAGATGCTGGGGGTCCTAATTATAAGCTATTTTAGTTCACCTTCACTAGCAGCCAGGAATGGAGTGCAGGCAGGTCTGGTTTCCAACTGCACAAGCACCTTTTCATTGCTGGGCTGCATGCAGTCAGCAGTGGTGATCTGAGGACACCTGCCACGTGTCAGCAGCACATCCCTGCAAGGGTGAAGAAAGGTGGCAGAAGTCACTTGGAAGAAGTGACAAAGCCTGCAGTGAAAGTGCAGCAGCAGCAGCAGCACATCAGGAATCCAAAGCCAAGAACAAAACCAGATACAACTCCCTGTGTAAAGGTAATAGTCCAGTGCAGGCTTACCTGTGGTTCAGCCAAGGTGGAACTAACAGGTGATGATCCTGCTCTGGCAGGGCCTTTGGACTCAGTGATCTCCAGAGGTCCCTTCCAACCCCTACCACCCTGTGATGCTGTGAACAGCACTTCCCTGGTAGTGCCAACTACCTCTCCTTGAACTTCACAAACAAGTTTTCAGCTTCCTCACTGTCTTAGAATCACAAAATAGTTTAGGTTGGAAGAGACCTTTAAGATCATTGAGCCCAACTGTTAATCCAGCATGGCCAAGTCACCACCAAACCACCTCCCTCAGCACCACATCTACACAGCTTTGAACCCCCTCTCTAGGGATGGGACTCCATCACTGCCCTAGGCAGCCTGTTCCAGGGCTTGACAACCCTTTTGGGGAAGAAACTGTTCATCATGTTGGACAAGAGGATCCTTCCTTGTTGTGACTTAAGGCCGTTTCCTCTTGTGCTATCACTTACTACTTGGGAGATGAGACCAACTCCCTGCTGGCTGCAACCTCCTTTCACAGAGCTGCAGAGCCTTGTTTCCCTTGGGCCTCCTTGTCTCCAGGCTGAACAGCCCCAGTTCCTTCAGCCACTCCTTAATACTGCCCATACCGTTTACAACCCTTTGTCCCTTTTACCCTCCTTTTTTGCTAGCAAAGAACGAGTTGCTTGCCTCTTCTTCCAGCTTTTGTTCCCTCGCACCCTTCTTGCAACATAAGTTGGCAATGATTTATCATGCAGACCTCGTCCAAACAGGTGTCTGCTTTCTGGCTCCCCCTGCAAACTCAGTTCCAGGGAGCAGATGGTAATAGTTAGCTGCCTTCTGCACCTGCATGGATGAGAGCAGATCTGAAGAACCTCTTCCATGTGTTGAGTAGCTCAAAGCGATATTTAGACGAACTTGTGGTTAGCAGAGACTTAGCCAAGTGTATCCAGCTTGGCACTGACACTGTGCTCATCATTAGTGGAGCTGAATTTAAGACAAGAAATGATTTGGGGAAGCTAAGGTAAGGCAGGACAATTTGGCTCAGCAGCAGCCAAAAAGGCAACTCAGGAGCAGCAGCATGAATGGACGATACCCACCCAGGCCTTTTCTGCCACATGTCAGGAATTCTTGCAGCAATCACACAAATAAACTTATTTACTGTGTTGCAGATCACATCCAGCTGTCAGGATTCAGCTAAGGCTTTGGGGACTTCTTAACTAAATGCATTCAAGCAGAGTTAATGTTCTAAACATGCATTGGGTTCAGTTGAGTGCTGGATCAGTCTGACCTACAACACAGGAGGAGGAAGGTGTAGGAGAGATGGATTTGAAGCCTGAGTTTTTTGAGGGTGTTAAACTGCCTGAGAACTACTGAGCTAAAAGGAGGAGGAGTGAGAGAGAAAAGAGAAGAGAGGGTTAAAAAGATAATTAAGGTTAAAAAGAGAATTAAGTAACACTCTGCAAATCTACACAGGATAAAGGCAGCATATAGTTACTGAAAGAAACTGGGGTTTGGTAAGACTCATTTTTAAATCAGAGCAATGTGGTTCACATAAAGATTCACAGATGCATAGAATGGTTTCGCTTGGAAGGGACCTTAAAGCTCATCCAGTTCCAACCCCCTGCCATAGGCAGGGACACCTCCCACTAGCACAGGTCACTCAAGGCCTCATCCAACCTGGCCTTGAACACCTCCAGGAAGGGAGCATCCACAATCTCCTTGGACAACCTGTGCCACTGTCTCACCACCCTCATTCTGACCTTCACTTTTTCTGTATTGAGGCCTCCACCAGCTCTTGTGTGTTGAACATGAAGCCTATGAACCCAACCAGGGGATTCGCTTCTCTGTGTTTTTTCTGCTCCTGGTTGTTTCTCACCACATTGCAAAACTTGCTCAGGACAAGTAGCACGGGTGGGTACCTCTCTGCATTGTCAGGATCAATGGTTAGAGACTTTGGGTTCATTTTATGGAGGAAAACAGGACCACAGCAGTATCAGCAACTCTCTTGCACCTCATGAAGGACAGCTCTTCTCCTCTGGACACACATTTTTTGATCTACAAGAAGAACTTAGCAGAAAAATTGGCAAGCATCCCATCTGGAGTCCTGTGTGCAGTTCTGGAGCCCCAGCACAGGAAGGACATGGAACTGTTGTAGCGGGTCCAGAGGAGGCCACTAAGATGGTGAGAGGGCTGCAGCAGCTCTGCTCTGAGGACAGGCTGAGAGAGTTGGGGTTCTGCAGCCTGCGGAACAGAAGGAGAAATTGGAGTAGCCTTGCAGGATCTGAAGGGGGCTACAGGAAGGCTGGGGAGGGACTATTGACAAGGTCTGGGAATGCCAGGACAAGGGGAATGGGTTTGAAGTGGCAGAGGGGAGATTGTAAGTGGATGTTAGGAGGAAGTTGTTTGCAGTGAGGGTGGTAAGACACTGGCACAGGTTGCCCAGGGAGGTTGTGGAGCACAGAAGCACCTAATGTGATCAAAGATCTTTGATCACATTGGGTGCTTCTGTGCTCCATAACCTCCCTGGAGGTGTTCAGGGCCAGGCTGGATGAGACCTTGTGTGACCTGTGCTAGTAGGAGGTGTCCCTGCCTATGGCAGGGGGTTGGAAGTGGTTGAGCTTTGAGGTCCCTTCCAACCTTACCATTCTCTGATAAGTAACTAGAAATATCATGGTCCTTCAGATTTCCAAAGCACTGCAGAACACCTGTAGCTGTACACTGGCACAAGTATGCAGAGATCCATTAATTCAGGGTTGAATTTTCCATGTCAAAGGGCAATTCCATAAAAGCAGGTGCTGGCACACCTTGGAAATGCACTGTGAAAATAATCACTCTGTAGATATTTGAGACTCACATTATTCAGGGGAAGAAAATAAATCTCTTGAAGAGTCCTGCTAGAAGAGAGGAATTATAACTCTTTAGAGGTATTACTGATTTCAATATTAATAGCACTGCTCTGCAAATCTCCTCTTCCAATCACTCTCTGAATCTGTGATTGAAATTTTAAGTCAGGGCTTTGTTTTGGGTTTTGTTTTTGGTTTGGTTTTGTTTTTTCCCAGATCTCATAGTTTTCTAATTCCAGGGAGAGAAGACTCTAATAACCTGGCTTCAAATCCTTGTTAAGAATCACCTCACACACAGAAAACAGCAAAGTGCTTTGTAAAGGCTGAAAGGCTTTTAGAGTTTTTCCTCTATTATAAAGCTGNATCATTATATAATATTATAACATTGTTATATAATATAAATTTTATATATTATTATATCTAACAATTAATATTGTTAGATATTACTATACCATACAAATAAAAACCACCTAAAATCTCACCACTCTAAGACCATTTGAGTGGAAACAACTAATTTCAACCAAAGTTTTCTTGTGCATCCCAAAACAGAACTACCTCTCCCCTTTTGTTATGTATAAAACTAATCACAGCATCACTTAGGTTGGCAAAGACCTTTAGGATCACCAAGCCCAGCCAAAGGCATGCCTGAACTATAAGGCTCCTCTTTTGTTGTCTGGGTTGTTTTTTTTTTAATGCTCTTTTGATGTCACTAAGGGTAGCTTGAGAGTAAATAATGCTCCAAAATGGTTTGGTCTTCGTGGAATTTAGGAAGAATGCTATTAGAAAGGGGAAGGGCAAGAGATTAATGCAGTGAGTGGGCTACAAGCATCTGTACAGACTAGGAAGAGAGTCCCAGACTCTCAAGAAGGGCAAGGATGAGATATTTTATTCCTTATAGCTATTAAGAAATTACTTGAAATATTTGTTTCTCCCCTGCCTTGTGCTTGTGCTGTCAAGAAGACCTCTGCTGTTACACAAGAAGCTGGACCTGAGGATTATCACAGAATCATAGAACGGTAAGGTTGGAAGGGACCTCAAAGCTCATCCAGATCTAACCCCCTGCCATAGGCAGGGACACCTCCCACTAGCACAGGTCACTCAAGGCCTCCTCCAACCTGGCCTTGAACACCTCCAGGGAGGGAGCAGCCACAACCTCCCTGGGCAACCTGTGCCAGTGCCTCACCACCTTCACTGTAAACAACTTCCTCCTAACATCCACTTTCAATCTCCCCTCTGCCACTTCAAACCCATTCCCCTTGTCCTGTCATTCCCAGACCTTGTCAATAGTCCCTCCCCAGCCTTCCTGGAGCCCCCTTCAGATCCTGGAAGGCTACTCTAAGGTCTCCTGGAAGCCTTCTCTTCTGCAGGCTGCAGAGCCCCAACTCTCTCAGCCTGTCCTCAGAGCAGAGCTGCTGCAGCCCTCTCAGTATCTTTGTGGATTCTTGGTTTCATTCTTGGTTTCATAGGAAATACACAGCTGTGAGTGAGCTCACACATTTGGTCATGGCCTAAACCAAAGGGCACTTTTGCCAAGTGTCACTTGGAAACTGTCAGCAGAAGCTTTGGGAAGGGCTGTGAGGGTGAGGGAAGTAGCTTCTGTCATGTGTCTTCAACAGGTCAAAGCAACAAGAATCTGGAGAAGTCTTTTTGCATTTAAGAGCCACTCCCATTAATTTATCTAATTTATCTAATTCATCTAATTTATCTAATTCATTTAATTTATCTAATTTATCTATTTTAACTAATTTTATTTATCTAATTCCATGAACCTTTGACTAAATTACTATCCAGTGGGCAGTGGCCTTTTGTCATGCACTGTGGAAAATGTTAAATGGCAGCCTCATTCCAGATAAAGGCTGTTTATGTATCTGAGAGAGCTCCTCTTATCTCTGGCTCAGCACTGATATCTTCCCTTGTCTGTGACTCGATGGTCAACAGTAACTTTTGGCCTTTGCAGCATTTGTTTCATGTTTAGACTAGCAGGCAACATAGAGTGCTTGTGACTGCCCCTCTTCTGCAGGGCTACTCTTAGAGGAGGAGAATGAATCATTCCTAAAACATAAAAGAAAATAATTCCTAAAAGGGATGCAGTATGGAGGGGAAGGAAGAGCTTGGAGGAATCCTCATCTTTCAGCCAGGAGCAAAGAGTGCCTGCCCCTCCTTCAGCTTTATTCACTGTCTTTCCCCTCTTCCAGATCACACTCCTGAAGATCCTAGGACCCAGGAGTCAGCATTCACAAGGAGGAGGGATAAAGCAGCAGAAGCTATTTATTCCCTGAAGTTCAAACTGTAGGAAAGAGCTTGCACCACAAGGAAGAAGCACACCTGCCAGAGTCATCTTCAGGCCAGTATTCTGAGAACTCAAGAGATGTCAGAGTAGGTGGCACATGCCCCTTACCCTCATCCCCTCTACAGGTTTCTCTTGGCCTCTGGGCTCTTTGTCACCCATCCCACATGGGATCTGACTGGTCATCAGTTGCACTTTTCCCCCACTGCTTTATCCCTTTCTTCACCAGATGAACCCTGGTTGCCCTTGCCCCACACCCCTGCTATTGCCATGTTCCATCTACAAGAAGGAAAGCCATTCCTCTGGAAAATGAGGCACTAGAGGTGCTACAAATTGTTTGGCTACAATGCAGAGCAAAATGCACTTTCCCCAGTAGTGATCTGGGGCCAGAGCTTGCTTTTGGCTGAACCAACACCAAATGAGACTAATTCAGTTTGTATCAGCAGAGCTGCTCCAGTCTGACACTGGTAGGACCAGAAGCAAAATTCAGGGGTTTAATGTTTACTTTGCTGGCTGAAATGATTCATTATTCAGAAACAAGGCTATCATAGGCAGAGCATTTCCTCCAATTAATTCAAATTAGCATTTTGTTTATAGCGCAGAGTATGCCTTTTCCTTTTCGTAGTTCAAAGTGAACCCTGGGGGCTCTAAATATGCCTCCTGGTGATTTAATTAGAAGATAAATATGCAATTTTTTTTAAAGTACAGAAAGGAGGAAAATCTACAGTTAAAAAAGCAGCAGCTATGAGGAAAAGTCTGTGAGAAATGGAAAGCGGAGCAGAGGTGGCTAACAAAAAGGGTGTGGGTTAATAGACAGCAAAAATCACAGAATCATAGGAGTGTATCAGTTGGGGAAGATCAGCATAGAATCAGAGAATGGTAAGGTTGGAAGTGACCTCAAAGCTCAGCCAGTTCCAACTCCCTGCCATAGGCAGGGACACCTCCCACTAGCACAGGTCACTCAAGGCCTCCTCCAACCTGGCCTTGAACACCTCCAGGGAGGGAGCAGCCACAACCTCCCTGGGCAACCTGTGCCAGTGTCTCACCACCCTCACTGCAAACAACTTCCTCCTAACATCCACTTTCAATCTCCCCTCTGACACTTCAAACCCATTCCCCTTGTCCTGCCATTCCCAGACCTTGTCAATAGTCCCTCCCCAGCCTTCCTGGAGCCCCCTTCAGATCCTGGAAGGCTACTCCAAGGTCTCCTGGAAGCCTTCTCTTCTGCAGGCTGCAGAGCCCCAACTCTCTCAGCCTGTCCTCACAGCAGAGCTGCTGCAGCCCTCTCAGCATCTTGCTGGCCTCCTCTGCACTGGCTCCAACACTTCCATGTCCTTCCTGTGCTGGGGGCTCCAGAACTGCACCCAGGACTGCAGCTGGGGTCTGAGGAGAGCAGAGCAAAGGGGCAGAATCCCCTCCCTTGCCCTGCTGCCCACACTGCTCTTGCTGCAGCCCAGCACACAGTTGCTGTCTGGGCTGCACTCACACTGCAGCCTCATCTTGAGCTTTTCATCACCCCACACCCCCAGGGCCTGTTCCTCAGGGCTGCTCTCAGCCATTCCCCACCCAGCCTGCAGCTGTGCTTGGGGTTGTGCCTACCCAGGTGCAGGACCTTACACTTGGCCTTGTTGAATGTCCTGAGGTTGGCCTGGGCACAGCTCTGCAGCCTGTGCAGGTCCCTCTGGATGGATCCCTGCCCTCTAGCAAGTGACTGTGCCACACAGCTTGGTGCCATCTGCACACTTGCTGAGGCTGCACTGATTCCTCTGTCCATGGCACTGACAAAGATGTCAAACAGCACTGGTGCCAGCACTGACCCCTGAGGGACACCACTTGGCACTGGTCTCCAGGTGGACATTGTTCCACCCAATCTAACCATCAACCTACCACCTGCACAGCCACTAAACCATGTCCTGGAGTGCCATGTCTGCATGTTTTTGGAACACCTCCAGGGGTGGATATGTTGCCAATATCAAATGCAGTGGAGAACCTTTGCTGTAAGGCCCTGCCATTGCCTTAATCTCTTGCATACAGTCACATCTGGAAGGGTGGTGGCTTTCCATGTCTCCTCAGGTCTGCTGCTGACAGTCACATGGATCCAGTGGATGAAATTCAGCTGGGCTGAGCATGGTCTTTTTGACCTCAACCTGCCTTAGATGCAACATGTGAGTAAAACAAAGGGGGCCCCACGGTTTTAGAAAGCTGAGCTATTTCTGGGGACCATTTCCACTGACTCCCTAGCCTGCAACAGGTTTTGGATCAGGTCGTGAAGCAAGCTGATTTTCTGATCATTTCCCACAGTAAGAAATGTGCCTTATGGAAAAGCAATAAAATGTATCAACAGGAAAAGCATCCCCTCCTCTGAAATGTTCTTCTGCAAGGGCTGTCACAGCTTCCATTAACATCAGGGGAAGTGAAAGACATCTGGAGACATAAAACTACATGGCCTGGAGAGCTGGAGCATGCCTCTGCACCCACACATACACTTACACAAGGACATGCACTCCTCACACCTCCACCCAGGAAATGGGAATTTAGCAGAACAAGGCTATTAAAAACTCTAACTGATCTTGTCAGGAACTCCAGACAAGATTTAATTCTCCAGCTCTTGGAAGAGAGGATTAGGAAACAGTTTTATAGCTTGGGTGGGGAGAAACTGGTGGATTGAAATAAAGATTCTGGGCTGATGAAACAGCTCAGCATTTCTGACTTCCTGTCTCACTGGTTGTGATCTGGTTCCTCTCAGGAGTATCCCAGCTGAAGCTCAGGAAGGCAGCAGTAAGTCTCCCAAAGCCTTGTGGTGGTTGCCAAGAAAAGTGGAGTGTTCTGAGATAGCAAATGAGAGAATGTGGCTATCTCTGGTGTTCAAGGCTTCCTTTCCAGTGCTGCTCCTCACTGCCCTGGCTGCAGGAGCTGGGGATATGCAGGGCACACCTCTGCAGCCTGTCCAGGTCCACTCTGTTCAACCAAATCCAAAGGAAATTGCACGGCAGGACATGCACAAGAGGCATTTGTGCACTCAGCAGACCCATACATATATATTACCCCAAATGCACACATGCATCAGCCAAGCAAGGCTAACAATGATTAATCAGATCCTAATTTCCATCTATCTTCCAGGTTAATATGGTGGTGACACTGCTATTATCTGAAATTGAGCTAAGTCCACAACCCTGCCTGCTGGCATTATTGATGGGCAGTGGCTTGAGAAATTTTTTCACTCTTGGTAAGGCCTGGTGCCACCTGAATTTTAATGAGACTCAACTTTTCTCAAAACTTCATTTAAAAAAAAAGAAAAAAAGGAAAAAAAAAAAAGTGGAGATCCTCACAGGGGCAGGAAACAGTTCAGGAGGCTGTGTACAAAGTCTGGTTTGTGAGTTGGATGTGGTTGAAGCAGTGCGGGGCAGAAAGCTGCTCCATAAAAATACCATCAGGCTGCTCCAGAGAGAATGGAATTGATACCTGCTGGGTGAGGACTGCCCTGAAAACATTCTAGTGGGGTCCTCAGCATGAGAAGGACATGAACCTGTTGGAGTGGGTTGAGAAGAGGCACAAAGATGTCAGAGAGTTGGAACACCTTCTGTGAGAAGAGGCTGAGACAGCTGTGGTTGTTCAGCCTGGAGAAAAGGAGGAGAGAGCTGATTGTGGCTTTTCAGTACTGCAAGGGGGCCTATAAGACAGCTGGGGACAATGTGTGACAGGGTAAGGAGTGATGGATTTGAAGTGAAGATGAGTAGATTTAGGGTAAATATGAGCAAGACATTTTTTATAGCAGGTGATGCAGCTCCAGCCCAGGTTGCCCAGAGTAGATGCTCCATTGCATCAGAGCAGCAGATGCTCCCTGCAACCATTCCAGGTCAGGCTGGATGGGTCTCTGAGTGACCTGCTGCAGGGGGACTGGACTAGATCTTTAAAGGTCCCTTCCAACCCAAATCATTCAATGATTCTAATACTTTCCTACTCCATTCCCAGCACCAAGATGGAAAGAGAGAGACTGAAAGGTTCTACCACCTAACTGGCAGCTCTGTTTATGCCCCAGCACACTGAGCTCAAGTTTCTTTGGTGTGAACAGCTGCAACTGGCCTGCTCTTTTACCCACTTTGTGAGCTCACTACTAGCTCTGTAGAAATGCAGTTACTCAGCCCAGGACCATCAAACTCCCAGCACCAGCACTCACCATCCCGATCACTTAGGAGCTTAAGCAAACCCTTTGCTGGAGCTTCACTTCCAGTCATCCCCCAGAGAGGTATGGGTGTGCAAGCAAACAGGCTGAGTAGCTTTTGGAAGTTTGCAAACATGTTTGTTCCTAGTTTCAGCAGATACTGCCCAGCAGGTCTCCTCTCAGGCTCCTACAGCTCTTGAGCAACAGGTTTTGTGCTGACCACGCAAGGCGCCGCAGGCAGCTCCTTCCCCTGCCAGTTCCCCTGCACATTTCAGACTTGGCTTCTTTCTTTCTTTCCTGTTTCTGCAATGTCAGAGGCCACATAAACAGCTCTCTGTGGGTCAGGAACCACAGCTGTACACAGTGAGTGCACAGGCAACCTACACACCTCAGAGACATCAGGAGCCCACCTGTGTGCCCAGGCTGCACCAGCACACAGATTTTCAGAGGGGAGAACTGTCCTGAGGCAATTCAGCTTACTTCTGCCACTCACTGTATTGTGGGAAAGCATCATTATACCTTTCCCATGGATTTGCCTTTGTTTTGTTTTGTTTTTCCAGGCCTTCCTAAGGGATTGAGTGTGGTCTGATGCAACTGTGGGCTGGGGCTATGCAGTACTCTCTGGCTCTCCTATAGAAAAGGACTAGATGATCATTGTAGATTCCTTCCAACTCATATAGTACTACATCTATCCTGTCCTGCCCTCTTTTCCCTTCCCTTCCCTTCCCTTCCCTTCCCTTCCCTTCCCTTCCCCCTTCTCCCTTCCCTTCCCATTTTCCTGTCCATTCCTATCCCAAACAGCTACTTGGGCTGCAAACTGATGCTTGTCCCTCTCTGTGGTTCCCCCCAGCTGACCCCTTACAGGCCCCGACTCCCCAAACTCTGTCATGATGCAGTGGGACACAACTAATGCCTCTTGCTTCTCCTGGACAAAGAAACCATTCTCCAAATCCCTGTGTTTTGAGGCCAAATTCC
>VWYK01120500.1:821-15020 GCA_013399775.1 Semnornis frantzii
GCTTAGGTCCTGTGCAACTAGCTGTTTCGAATAATGTTTTATGCCCTTCAGCTCTACTTAGCTATTCATCCAAAGTCTCAATAAGACCATCTGCATCCTTCATCAGAAATGACAAAAAACCCCAAAACAACCCTTATTGAGATTCTCGATGAAGCAGCTCTGAAGAGAAGGCCAAACAGAAACAGAGGACTGATTGTATCAGACAAGACCAGACTTTGGGGTGCTGCCATCACTAGAGCAAAATACAAGAGACACGACATGCCATATCATGATAAATCAACCACATTGACAGCCCTGGTTTTTGACAATATTCACTGCTTCTTATTTCATGCAGGATGGGATATGCAGCAGGATTGGGGAAAGCAGCTGTGTTTTGTCCTTGGTTTATGCCATTCTCTTTCCTACTGAGTGAGAAGGGGGGACTTCCAGCTGGCTAGAGCTACTGTAGACACCTAGATCTCCCATTCAGGGGGTGGCAGAAAATACATAGAGTGAAATTACCATTCTCTGTCTGCTTGGAGTGCTTCTTCCAGATACAGGACTCACTGATCCTGATGTGTCTAATTCATCAGCAGAGGACCATGAAGACAACTCCTACAGTTCAGAAAAGGAGTTCACAAAACCCAGCAATTAGCTGTTCAGGTAAGCAAACTGAAAAAACTCCAAAAACCCCAAAAGTGAAACCCCAGCAGATCTCTTTGTTGGCCTTTAACTACGACAAGAGATTGGTACCACAAAGATTTTTTGTTAACAGGTAAAAAGCTCACTAGAGGAGGAAAGAGATGAGTTTCCATACTGTATGCACTCAGTTAATGCAAACCTTTAAAAAAAGTTAACTAAAGGAGAACTCTGAAATATTTACTTCATACTTGCCACTGTTGGCAGAGACATGGCAGAGACACATGCATAACTCCCTCTCTAATATCCTGAGACACATGATAATGTGAAAAGATCTGGAGTACAGCTCAAAGTCCAAAAGCACCGAGAGATTTGTTAGGCTACCATAAATTATTTCATTATATTATTTTTCACTTCAACAGAGTGAGCATTATTTTCCTTTCCAGTGATAACTGACACACTATAATTTTCAGTACTGCAACTAGAATAATTATCTCATATACTTTGCCAGTTGACTGAATCAGTACTGGCAGGATAAACAAATTGAGGCGTTCAATACTTATTGTTACACCAAACAGTAAAAAGCCCCCAAAACTGAATTAAAAAAAAAAAAAAAAAGCATACCATATCACAGAAGAGATACCTACATTATGAAATATAAGGTTATTTTATGATATTCAAGATTACATGTGTATCATCTTGCTAAGCATTGTAATGAACAGAAGCAGTCCGGCCAGCGACACTGATCACAGAAAGACAGTCAAAACAGTGGGAGAAGTATGTTCAGCAAACAGCAAGAAATAAAAAGACATGACTTACCAGCTGACTACTTGAAATGCCCAATATTTTCTCTAGGTCTTTGATATGACATGTAACCTCTTTCAGGAGAAGCTTCAGTCTGTTTCCAATGACATGCACCTTCTCTTTGGCTTCAAGACAGTCTCTGCCTTCAGCATTGACTAGCAATTGACAGGACATATCCTGCAGTAACGCCACCTTCAACTGAGACTCCAGTAGTTCACGTCTGATTTGCTGTTGCCAAGGCAAGCACCAGATTAAAAAAGCTAGAACTCACCAAACTGGACATTTCAAATTAATGGAATGGAAAGAAAAGAGAAGCAATAAAATTTTCCAATCTGACAGCAGTTGCTTGAGATCATAAATCACAAGTTATGCTACTAACAGAAGGGTTCCCTACCAAAGAAAGGTATTTATTTGGTTTCCAAGTTGCATGTTAGAATGAAATACACAAAGCCTCAAGGGAAAGATATATCTGATTAGGTGTTCTTTCTGGGAGGGAAAGGGGTGATTATAGCCCTACCAATAGAAGTCTGCGATGATCTTGCAGTGTTTCTGAGTCCAAGTTTGGATTGATGGGCACAATCTCATTTTTTCTTCTGTCGATATTCTCTAGCCAAAGCAGTAATCCATGGCTCATTTCATGGAAATCCTGCAAATGATGAGTGATTTTGTTAAGAGCATAACAGAAAATTGCAGTCAAACTCAAATTTTCTTTGTTTATTCTATGATAGGTCCTACTGGATAAATAACATAACTTACAAGGAGGCACAGAATATTAGATTAGATTACTATTCCAGAGACAACATTAGAAAAATCTTAGTCTGGAAGTACATGCATCAGGTGGTGCAAGCGTATCTTCCAGAAAATGCACATCAAAGCTGTATTTCAGCTTGCACAGGCAAATTTCAGATTGAACAATGTGCACATCAAAAAACAGTATGAGATACAGGATGATGGCAATTTAAAACAAGCACAACACAGACCTGGCACTGCATTAATGCATCCTGCAATGAGCAGCGCCAGTCTTCAATGGAGCTGCACACATGGTCCCAGGACACGTTCATCTGAGAGAGGCGCTCCTGAAGCTTCTTGCTCTCTTCGCTGTCAGACTGAGTGAACTCTGAGCTGCACAGATTGATGGATAAGATGATTGCTTTTCGGTTATCAATTGCCTTCTGCAGCTCCTTGACAGTAAGACAAAGCAGGATGGGGAAAGAAAGGATGTAAATTAGTAAAAAGTCAGTTACAGAAGAACCAAGTGGAGGAGGAAACACAAGAAGGCAACGATTTCCCATCAGTAACTGCAGAATGGTACCTTACAGAGGCAGTCCCTTTACTCTTGATATGAGATTTCTGTGCTCACTTTGTGACTCTGCAAATGTTCACTCTAACATCTACTAAAATTTTACTATGTTCATAAACAAGCCAGTTAATCTTGTAAAGTTTTAAAAGCCCAGAGTCATAGCTGAATTTTAAAGACCCGGCTCATCTTTCAGATATTTTAAAGGCAGAGCAGGCCCAACAAAATTTAAACGAGATGTAGGACAATTGCACTTTAATTCACAATAAAACCTTTGACTTCACTTCTCAGTTTTGCAGATAAACATAAAGATCAACATGTTTTCAAGTGGAAAATGCTGTCAACAGAATTTTAAAATAAAAGCTTTTACTGAGGGTAAAGAAAACACACAAGAGCATAAACAACTTAATTTATAAAAGCAGGATGTGTATAAAAACTCTGATTTGTTTACACTGGAGGCCACAAAAGAAACCCCACCTCTTTTGATACGGAGGGCATCAATAGGCTCTCCAAGAGTGGGTGAGATAAGAACAGGATTCTTATGAAATGCCTCCTTTTCCACCTACTTTATAGCATTTACTTAAAAGCCCCATGTCACAGTGACTTTGTAGTACTTATAGCAGCTATATTTGGATTCTGGTGAGTATCAGCATTAATATGCTTTAGACAGATCGCTGCTGGATATAGTCTTTTCTGTCCATCCAGCTCACTCACAATGTGGAGCACAGTGCATTTTGACATTGGCTCCCATGTTTTTTTCCTTAGTTTACGAAATGCTAGTAACTGAAAGTGAAGTTGTGGACCATCACTTCCACAGATTCTTACAGTTGTAAAATATCCAGAAGAGATCACAAAGGCAGCATTCAGATCCTGATGCATCTGATATGACAGAAGAGACACGAACATTGCAAAGTGTCACCACATTTTTTGTATGTTGTACTGGTGAGAGCAGTGGGTAAGCTACAACCCTTTTGAGCACCCTCTGTTTCCTCCACACAAAGTACTACACCACAGTGAAGCATTTCTTTTGAACTAGTAATACTGGGTTTGGCTGAGATGGACTTAGTTCTCCCCATAGCATCTTTTGTAGTGTTATGTTTCACAGTGGTAGCTGGCAAGGTGTTGGTAACACAGCAGTGTTTTGGCTGCTGCTGAGAAGTGCTTATACAGCACCCAGCCTGTGCGTTCCCAACATTGCCCCAGACAGCATGCTGACAGGTGGGCAAGATCCTGGGAGGTGACATGGATGGGCCAGCTGACCTATGCTGATCAAAGGGGTATTCCATGCCATATGACATCAACTCAGATATAAAAGCTAAGAGAAAAAGGAGGTATTGGGGGACATTTATTGATGGCATTTATTCCCCAGAGCAACCACTATGCATATTGAAGCCCTGCTTCCCATGAAGCAACCAGACTGCTGACGGGAAGCAGAGAACGGTATTTTTGTTTCTGTTGCTTCCATCACAGCCTTTGTTTTTACTTTTATGAAACTGCTCCTATCTTTACCCACAGGCCTCTTGTTCTATTTTTTCTCTTCTCTATCCATTTAATAAGGGAGGTAATAGAGTGGCTTTGATGGGCATCTGGCCCCCAACCAGGGCCAAACCACCATAGCAGTTTTGTTGTTTGCAGTTTGACTACAAGAGATTTTATTTTTTTGGTTTTTCCCCCTTTTATCAGATTGGTTGACATTAGGAATTATCTGTATATTCTGGAATTACAGAATTTCCACAGAACTGCTATTTGAAAAATTCATCTGGATCATACAGTAAATACCAATGGTACATTTTCCTGCCAAAATATGATTCACAAAACCACCTTCCCAGTTACTGCACTTATTAGCCGCAGTCTGCTATGTGCAGAATGGAACAAAGCAGCTGCAACATACCTACTGTACTCAGGCCTGTTTACAAGGGAACTCAGGGAAAAGAGAAACAAAACTCACTTTCAGTTTTTTAATTCTGAGCTCAATAGTTTGTATGTCAGTGCTGAGATCAAGGTGGCAGAGCTTCTCCAATTCCTCTTCAGTTTCCCCCAACCAAGTCCAAACACTATCAAGGTCAGAGTTAAATTGCTGCCATTGCTGAAGGTTCTGCTTCATCCTCAGCTCCTTGCTCAAAGCCTGAGCCTGGATTAATTCCCATCGGTCAATTACACCTGGAATGATAAACACCAAATTCAACAAAAGCAAGAAAATATTAGCCATGCATACAGCTGCATCAGTTGGATCTTCTGCAGGACAAAAAAATCATTTACATAAACAAAACCATGATAACCTGTGAAACACCAAACTGGGAACTGAATCATATTGAAGAATGTGATGTTGTAAGAGAATGAGGAATCTGGATAATTCAAAGCACCAAGGAACGTTGCCACTTTCTAATGTCTGATTCTACAAATGGAATTGATACATGCAGGTCTCTCAAACAGGTTATGCTAGTATAAAGACATCATAAATTAGCATACATGTAAATCAGAGAAAGAATCTGAGTCTGTCCAACTAGCCACATATTTATAATTTTTTTTCATTGGTATTTGTATCTATCAAAATTTGATATTCACACCTCACTAGAACTGCCTAAGCTGCTGCTGCATTGCCTAAGTACCCATGCTAGAAGAAATAAATTAGGAGCTGCCTCTTCTTATTACTTATCATGAAATATTATGGTAGAAGGGCAAATTGTACCATTCTGCCACTTTAAAGTAAAGTAAAATAATTAAATAAAATTAATTTAAATGACAGACTGGATGGGTAGTATATTTTACCAAGCTAAGTCTCTGAAACAAATCCATGCTTTAAAATGTAATATCTTCTGTTCTACAGCTCATGCTTAAAGTACATGAATACTACAAGGTGAATATAGATTTCTGTACTCTAGACATATAACACTAGGAGTGAAAGCTAATATTAGAAGAAATGAACGCCGACTTGTGTTTTGTACAGCAATGCATGCAATCTCTTTTCATTAGACACGTTGAATACAAAAAGCATTGCAGCCAGAGGGAGCTCCAAAAAGCTTCAGGTTGTATCTCATGATCTGAAGGGGTACGTCAAACCTCTTTAATAGGGTATGTATGAGGAACACTATTCTTAATAAGAGATTTCAAACAGAACATGGCAACAGACACAGTCTGTATGCATGTCAGTAAATAATAAGTTTATTCAGAAAATTTTTGCATGTTTGTTGCTTTTCATAACTGCTTTCCAACAAAGAACTAAATGCTACTTACCAGCTGTTTGTGTTTCTGTTGTGTTCAGGTTAATAAGCCCAGACAATTTTTCTTCTTCCTCCTTCAGTTTATAACCGAGCCTTCTTATGGAATCTATGCTTCCACTGCATTCACCAAGTAGCTTCATCTGTGTCAACAAACAAAAAAAATGTCAATATGCACTCAACAGGATTGATTGTATGGAGAATGTGAGTCAATGCAAACTTCCCAAATTTTCCAAAAGTAGATATAATTGTGAAGATAAAAATCAGTAACAGACTGATAACACTCTGATACCATCAAAAAAAATGTATATGAGGACAATAAAAGCTTAAAACATCAGTTCACACTAAACAGATATAACTCAGTGCTACTGTGCCAAATTGTGATGGATGACTCTAGGTGCCATCTGTTCTAAATGTTAAGACACTATGGCAAAGCCTCTTTAAGATGTGACACTGCAAGCCAACTTAGGTGTGGAAATACTATATATTCAGGCACCTAGTTTTTCAGTTCTATCGGTAACAAAATTATTTGAAAGATTTAAAGATTTTTCTTCCAGAAAACTCTTCCAAGAGAGCTTTTTTAATGACAGATTCCATATATGCAACCTTGCTTACATGATGTGTATTTACTATTCATCCACAAAATGTGCAAGTTATAACACCTGCTTCTAAAAGCAGAGGCATTTTAAACAAAGATGTCATCGTTAGATGGATAAAAACACATGTGAGAAAGTGATTTTGGACATCTGCAAAAATGTAATAGAAAAAGAAATTCCTTAGTTATGTTCCTGTAATCTTATGTTATTATAAACACACTAATAACATAAATAACAATAGAATAGGAGTAAGGGTAGCAACCATGTGAGTGAGTAAATCTGAGAAGCGATAATATTCAATTGCTTTGTTGAAACAGTTTTATTCCTTCCAACAGCAAATTTAAGCTTGGGAGTGCTTTTTTGACTTGTGTTCCAAAATACACGCACATATCCTTTGTAAGTGGAATCCAGCTCTGGTCCTGTAGGTGTTTTGCTGCGGATGATGTTTTCTGTTTGCTGTATCTGGAAACGACTGGTGTCTAAGGCCTTGTCCAGCTGCCGGATATGTGCTTCCAGTGCACCAGGTTCTCCTGTACCAAAATGAAAAAAAGATAAAAATGATAGTCACACAAGTTTTCCAAAAGTTTTTTTTTTTTTAAAAAAATCTTTTGCCCAGGCAGAATAAATATTGGGAATACTCTCTAGATTAGAGAGAGTAAAGGAGAAATGTGACTGCAACGGTGTAAGCAGTACAATGTTAAAGCGAACTGACAACTAGTACATTAGAGGGTGTTAGCAGCCTTCAGAGGACAGATGACTATACCAAAGAACACGCTTGCCATAAGCATACTATCAGAGTCCACAGTTTAAAGCAGGTTTGCAAACTATTCTGAAATTACTTTTTCCTTCAGAGAACTCCTTGCCTCTCTGAAGAGGGTAGTGCTTGGCAAAGCATGCTCTAACCTCACTGATTTTGGAGAACACTTTGCTCTCTCCCTTTCACAAACATGCTCAAATAAAACCCTGTGCCCCGAACTCCTAATCTAAATCCATGTCAGAGTTTGTTTCCTCCTTTTTTTTATTACTTCTCTCCATTGAAAAACAGTGGAATTTACAGGAAAGTATCCTATTTGTATACGTTTTTGAAGATTGAAAGTTGTATACAAATCCAATGATGACTGAATGTCTTGAAGGCCTGCAGCGAGTAGTCCATAACTGATTTAGGGAACAACATAAGCAGTAAAATTTACAGTATTTTTCCAATTAGGCTTTTGACAACAATTACGCTTAAAGTATCTGCAAGATGGTATTATTCATCCAAGACACTTGGACCTCATACCAACATTTTGGAAGCTAAACTAACCTGTATTTTCCTTAGGGAGGTCTGCTGAATTCTGTGATATGAATCTGCTACAGCCACTTCTGTACCTGATTTCCATCTGTTCATAAAGATATGTGCATAGAGAACGGGAGTTTTCTGTTCACCTTATTACAGAAAATGTAATCTTTTGGATGGTTAATCTTCACACTGCCTCATGGCAAATGTACAGAACAAAGTGTTCAATATTGCTTTTCCCTTACCACCTTAAAATTGTCACTTTTTTTTGGTATGTACTGCTATTATTTATAGTCTTAATCAATTATAATATTATTTCAAAAGTTTGAGGGAAAAACAGGCAGCAAACCTGGGAACTGTGCCATAGATGCTGAGATTTTAAATGTTTGCTACCTCAAAATTTCCAGTTAAGTAATTCGTTCAAAAAAGAAAACCCGTGAAATCCTGAGAGAAGGTATTTGTAAGTGCACCTAACCTCTCCAAGAGTCATGTAACTCTGAGCAGAACAGCAGATTTAATCTTGCTGTAAAATGCAATGTGAAGAAAATTTGTCTTCCAAGCTAAAGATTAAAACACAGGCATTGTCATCACATGAAACAACAACTAACCTTAAATTTTATACCTAACTAATAATGCAAGCTGTGGTTGTGTTAAAAGAAACCAAACAAGTGCAAACCCAAACAATTAGGTTTTGCTCTACATCTTTTTCTTCTGCCTTAATGTTTGTAGAAACCACTCTTCTTTCAGAGACCTAACAAAATATTAAGTCCTGTTGAGGGACTCCAGACAATAAAGACCAGAATAACCTACTGATTGGTTTAGTCTAGTTAGTTGAGGTTGAAGGACCAAGACTTAACTATTATTGTTTCATCCATGCACCTAATAAAACCTTTAAGCACAGTAGTGAAGCAAAATACTTCTGTATTAATATGCCAATGCTGCCAGGTAAGAAGTATTTATCTTGTAAGTTGTGAAAAGTATAGAAACTGCTAAGAGAAGAGAAAGAAGTTAAGCTTGTGCACTGCTATATTTGCATCTGTCTGTGCTTAGTCCTTTTTGGATGCCTACCAGAAGTATTTTTGAGGGCGTTTTCTGTGAGTGTTACATAGGCCTCAAGAGTTTCAGGGATCTCTACATCTGAAAAAATAAAAGCACAGTCTAAATTGACAGCTCAGCAATGGCTGTCTCCTTACTGCAGGAGTCCTTTCCATGGTATAGAATATACGAAGCTTGCAGTAACATCCTTTCTGGTGAAGGAAAAAAGATGAAGACTGAAACACAGGGAGCCTGTACTAAGTCTCTTAGTATCCAGGTAAACCTGACTCTTTTCAGAACAACAACCTGGAAAGCAAAAGAGAGTCACAAGATCAAAGTACAATATACCAGTATGTCCTTCTCCACAAATGGCTGCATTTGGGCACTTTCACTTGTTAAGCTTTATTACTCAAAGTACATACACTTTGAACAGATTTCCAGCTCCACCAGAGAGCAAGATCCAAGATCCAGCTTCAGGCTAAACATTCAGTTGCTGGAGTCTTGCACATGTAAGAACTATGCTAAGGTTTACTTAAGCACTTGATGAGTTTGTCTGTGGATGTCTCCTACAGGCATTTCTTCATCAGTTTGTTCTGCACTTCTTGCCACATCCAGTATAGTTTCTTCTAGTCAGAAAAACGTATGATGCACTGCTATTACTGATAACATATTCCAGCTGGCAGGCCACAAGTACAGAGACACAGCCAATTCTTTGTCATATCATATACGCCTTTGTATTTTTCCAAGGCTGCAGTCATCCAGTAATCTGCTGTGTCAAAAGGCCAGAAGGCCACTGGGATCGCTTAGGGAAAGCTATTTAAAATCTTCAGGGGCTATTTAAAATACTTTTCCACAAGCATCTTGGCCAAGCAATGACACATGAAACATTCGCTGCTTCTAACTAGGAGAGAACAGAACACACAATCTGCCATCATACCTGCTATACCAGCTGCTCCTCTCAGGTAGAAGTCTTTCTCTTGCCCTCTGTCTTCTTCCTCAGAATGCAGTGCCCGTGAAACAGCTGTCTCCAGGTCTCTGCTAAGGTCGTAGTCATGATCCCACTCCAGGGGAATGGAGTCCACACTCGCAGGGGTATCTCGCCCAGACCGCTCGCTTCTCACCGTCTGGGAAAGAGGCAGCGAAAGGTTGGAAGAGGGGTGCGGGGAGATAATGCTGTCCGCAGATTTGTCATGCCAGTGTATGTCAGAGAGATCTGCTGATTCATCCAGATCCACCTCTCTGTCAGAGAGGTCGTGTTCGTCATCTGTCAGCTAGAAGCATAACGCAAACAGAACCAATCAATGAAACATGCAGAAGCACTGCATGGTCAGCCTGGGTCACTGAAATACAGCATTGTTAGGCAACAGTCACGCAGATGGGTTTCCATTTTACATTCCTTTGCACTTCCCTGTCATTATTTCAAGATGCACTACAAACTCAAAGCAATACAATGTTTTTAATTACTTAAGACACCACAAAGTCTCACATCAAGCAAATGTCTCCAGACTCTTTGCTGATCACACTGTAATGCAGATACCGAGTTAAAGGAAACTCCAGAATCAAGCCATAGGAAGTCTAAGTGACCTTCGTCATGACCACCGCTCTCATTACGTTCTCCCATGTTTCTAAAAACCTGAGCTTTATTCTTTTCCTTCAGTAGGACTTGAGCTACAAGAAATTAGTTTGCTCTCACTTCTTCAATTGTGTCCATTTCTGGAGACAACTTTCCCTCTCTTATGTTGTTTTTTAAATAAGAGATCTCAACAAGCTGCCAATCAAACTATCTGACAGAGCAGAGTTGTTCTTACTACCCATACTACACAGGTACACCCATTAACAAAGTTTTGCAAATCTGCAGTTTGGATGGCTTTTCATAATGGATGCATGGATTTACAAAATCTCCAGATCAGGTGAGTTTGCTGTCTAACAGGACATAAATAGCATACACATTTCAGGGTTATAGCAAAATTAAACCACGGTATTTTGAAAAGTTGGAAAAGTTTCATGTTAGTTCATTTCAACATCTGTCTTTCTCCTCATTCTGGTACTTGCAAAGTGGCAGCAAACCAGACAAATGCATGCGTGTAAGTATACGCACAGGAAGGCGGATGAGCTTCTTGTGATAACGCTCAACACGTCCAAAGACTTCTTGACAGTAACGACGCAGCTCGTCTAGTTCTTCTTCAATGACAGCTGCATCTATGGGTTCACTTTTCTCAATAAGTTGCTCACCCTGCACAATTATCTGCTCAATTCTGCTGTTATTCAGTGAGATTTCTTGCTGGAAAGCCTGCATAAAAGAAAAGTCTATGCTTTACCAACAAAATCAACATTATAACAACCTAAGTTATTAAGGATCCTAATCTTAAGAGTTTTTCAGCAAGAATGGTGTTGGTAACACATAGGAATCATTCCAAATAATTCTGGCTTGAGGAACAATGAGCAATTAAATTTAGCATTCCGCAGTCTTCCTAGCCAAAACCAGTGATAATTCATGGTTTACCATCTCATTCCTCACTTGTTGTACTTGGAAAGAAAGTTCTTTAAACAAACCATGACCATGACCAAACGTCTAGAATGAGCACCGAAACTAAAGTTAACAGCCTGGAATTTTGGATAAAATGACATTTGATATTTGATGATTTTTTTGATGCAGAAATGCTTGTCAATTGTAGTAATTCTTATGTGTCAGCAATAATGAAGACTTAACATTAATCATTTTTCTCAACATTGTCTCGTTTGACTAGGGAAGGGCAACTGTCAGCCTTGGTTTTTTAATTTTTTTTCACAGTATAAAGATATTCCACTCTGGCAAAAAAGTACATAATGAAACCTGACATAGTCCATAAATTCTGGGTTGAGGTCTCAGCCTGTAAATAAGGAATTGTATCAGGTTCCCTTTTTGTGTAATGTTTAAAAATTTTTTTTCCCACCTTGAATATATCTCTTGTCTTATTTCTCCTCTGGTGCCTATTCAAGCATTCTTTACCTTAAGTTGCTTTATCTTTGCTTGGACATCACACTCTGAGAAATGTTCGATGTTGGTCAGCTGGAGGTCCATCTCTGTTAGCCATACCAGGATGCTATCACGTGCTGTCTCAAACTCCTCACGCTGGCCAATAAAATGCTGGGGTGGAAAATGGTGTGTTATGAAATGAACAAGCAACCCAAAATCCCCTGGCAAAAACAAGAGCTGAAGAAACAGCCTTAAAGCCCTTCAAATTTAACCTAAATTTAGTACACACTTTAAATTTCCTACGTTTTCTAAAAGTTCTCTTTTCAGTAATGTCACCTACAGCTGCAATTAGCTGACCTATAACAGTTATCTCTTTGAAGTAGGTGGTGTTTGAGATCACCAGGCATTTCCCTCTAGACTTTATGCTTTCACTACCTAAAACAAAGTAGACTGATAAACTTCCCCTTCCTCTTCCAAAAGCAGAAATCCCCTCAAAAACCCTATGCAAATACATTAAACTGTAAGCTTCTGAAGTACTCCGATTCACAAGTATAGTGGTGAAACTGAAGGGCTTAAAAATGGAAGAATACTTTTAGCCTGCGCAGGATGGAGGTAACTCGCTTTTGTAAGTTGTCCCATCTCTGGTTCCCTTCATGAACCATTTGCTTGAGGCTGCAGTCAGAGTCAGTGCGGTTCTCCCGGGCCAGGCGGCGATACTGTTTGTTGATCAGCTCCAGCTGAGTCAGACTTTCATGCACTTGTCTCTGGAAGGCCTAAAGAAATATAATTTGACAACACCATCAGAGTTTTAATTATTGAAATCAGGGTACATATATGTCTCCCCCTGTACTAGTACCCTATTTCTACACCCTGACCTGTGTTAGCTGATAAATTTCACTAAGGATGTAGGCACCCCCTGAGGGCTACCCTATTAGGACACTGCCTTCTGATCAAAATGAGGAAAAAAAGTTTGCAAAACTGACATAGGTCACCGAATCATAAAGGCAAAAATCAGCCAAAAGAAAAAAAAGGGAAAAAAAAAGAAATTAGGCTTCTCTTTCTACTCAGTCATATGCCTTTGTATTCAAGAACAGAAATACCAACAAGGAATATGACTTTTTAAAAAGAAATGAGCAGAAATCCAAGATTCCTGTGGCTCCATTGAATTTCCTTATACACACTGATTTGCTGGAGTGCAAACATTGAAAAGATCTGAACAATTTTTATTCTGAGTTTTACCAAAAATTGTGAAAATTTGTACTGAAGGAATTCTCTCTTTAGTATACAGGTATACAAAATGTCTTAAAATTTTCATGGAAAGAAAATTTCGCGAACATCTATACTGAGTTACACCTGGGTAACTGTCTGTATCACATACTCAGTGTCTCCTGTACTGTTACAAAAGTCTCAGTCACTTAGCTGGGAAGCAGAATCAGAGAGTGACTTAGTCCCTGAGTTTCACACTGTGACTAGCAATCACAAAGCACATTGGAGAAAGCACCTTGTAAGTAACTTACTGAATTAAGCCCTTCAAAAACAAATAAAAAAGATTAACATTATTTTTAAAAAATTACTTGGCTTTATGTTGTCACCTAAACAGAAAAAAAGCCAATCAAAAGAATACTTAAAAACATAGACTATACCAGTTCTCTTTTGAATGAAAGCCCATTCTGGATCACATTGTATCCTACAAACTTGCTCTCTGACATTCTCCATGATGCAAATAAACGATCTCTCCCAAACCTAGGTTAAAACCCTTACTAGGGACTGGGAAAATGTGACAGGTAATAGACTTCGGTAAAGAAATTTTTATCTGCTAACACATGAGATTCCTCCATAAATAATATATAGTTTTCATATTATACCATTCAAAGTTAATAATGAAATAAGCACACTTCTGATCTTATACAGGAGATAAAAAGTAAAGAAGCTGCTTTGAAAAGAAGAAATAGTTCTGTAGAATCCTCTTGACACAACTTCATTAAATGGCCTTCAAACTGGGGTATGGGACTATTAGCAAGGTTCAAACTGGATTTAAATATTTAGTAGAACTGAATCCACTCAAAACTGCACAAGGAGGTAACTCCCATCTCAGAGCCACAAATCTGACCGTATTTACTAGGATCATAAAATCTACAAGTGTGCAGTTGCTGCTTCACCTGTTACCAAGCTTTCTTCAGCAAGAGAACAGCTGTGTATTTGTCTTACATTTTTTCATCCCAGCCACACAAGACTTCATCTGTCGTGTTCTTTCTTGTAACCTCTTTTCGTTTCTCCATAAACTAATGAACTAATGGAGAGGAAGAAGGTTGATTTTGTACAGTGAAGTCAGCAAATGCCATCCCAGCCTCTATGCTCAGGAACAGAAAGGTTTCCACATGGTTTGCTGGGTTTTTGTT
>VWYK01120521.1:12343-44391 GCA_013399775.1 Semnornis frantzii
GGTGTTTCCCAGAAGAAAGAGAGTAGTAGAAACAGAAATACACTATGTAACAGCATTTACCTTAAGGTACTGATACAGGAAGGTAGAGAAAAGGATGTTGAACACTTTTCCCAGAAACAAAACTGTTAAATACTGATCTCTAGTGAGTAGAATATCCCTATTTTTTGGGCAACACTATGTAGAAATAAACAGCATACTATTAACCTTCTTGAAGGGTAGCATACCGTTAACTTTCTTGAAGTTTGGGGGTGGGGGGGGTGTTGGTAAATCACAGAGATGGTGGATGAAATGCATCTCACTTTTCAGTGCTTAAAATGTGTACAGGCTTGGTGAGGAGGAATGCCCAATGAGATAAGAAATTTTTGAACCACTTCTACTACACTGTGTATGTGACCTCAAGCAAACCATTTCATCAATCACCTGTTTTCCGTTCTCCAAAATGGAAACGCAAAAACATTTGTACTTCACAGGTGAGTTGTGATTGTAAATTCGTTCATGGGTAAGAAGTACTCAGATACATACGAGTGTTGTAAGAACAGTAATAAACACAAGAAATGTTGAAGGCAGACAGAAGTGAGGGTCAAAAGGCAGGGGAAATGTACTGCTTAACTCCCTTCTGTGCCTCTGAAAATGTCTCCAATTGGTTCCAGCTCACATCTCAGAAGACCCTGAGTGTACGTAACCCTATAAATTGCAATTAATGTTAAATTTGCACAGTAGTTGAACCACTGACTTTCTTTTCCCTCTGCTCAGCCTTCAAAAGCTGCACAAAGCTTCTGGTTTTGACCACGCTGTGGGTGAATTATACTTGCCTTATGTTAAACCTAGATTCAGTCTTTAGATGTATTGTTCTCCTGTAATAGGTCCTCCTGATTTTCCACTAATATGTGATGCCTGTGTGTCAAGTTTCATCTCCAAGAATTCACTGGCATTTCTGTTTATTTTTTTGTCTGTTACATATCTGTTCAGTTTCCTGTTTCCTTAAGTCTAAAAATTAATTTTAGCAGTCATACCATGTCTTGCATTCGCAGAACCTGACTCATTTCGGTTGCCATCTGTTGTATATTTTGAGTCTTTGCACTGTGCTTCCTATATAATCTGAGAGTCAGAAATGTACACATTACTCCCAGTACTGTCCTTCTGTGCTTAGCAGGCCCAGAGGCCTGCCAGCTAATGTTAACATTTCCTACCCTCAGAAAATGTATGCTAATACTCTGCTTTCTGAAATCTACACAGAGGTTGTTTCTTCATGTTTGACATTATGCATGGACTTAATAACAAGACATTAATTATGGCAATGTTTACAATTGAGTTATATTTCAAAATTTGAAATGGATGAGTCAAAGTGCATAGCTTACCATTTTTAAGGGAAAACTTTCTATTATAAATGATATTAAACGAAGGCTTTTAGAAAACCTGGTTTTGTGCACTGCCGTGTGTGCTGCATTTGCCAAGTCCATCAAATATGGATGGAGTAGTGGGTTATACTCTGGAAAATGTGGGATTTTTGTCTTTTGGCCTGTGCAGCGGTAGAGCAGTGGATCTTTCATCTGTAACTGGCCTTCTTTGTAGAAAACTTATATTAAGAGTGGGAGCTTTTCCATGTGATGTCCCTAGGAAGATGATTCTTTCTTATTTTGAAATAATAGAAAGGATTCCAAATTCAGTCCAAGAATTTATGGCTATGTTGTTCATCCTAATGACGTTTTAGAAAATAATACAGCAACAAGTGCTTGATGAAGAATCATTTTGCAGTACTAAGTTCCTGAGATGCAGCTACCGTAGCTTTAGATATTATATTGTGAATTGCCACAAATCTCAAGGAGTATTGGCAATCTTCTTTTTAATATATATTCCTTCCAAAAAGCAACACAGAACTGCATGGTGTACATTTCTCAGATGTATTCCAAATCCTCTAATAAAACAAGAAGCATGTACAGTCCTACCCTGTCACTCCAGTAACTGCTAGCCTGAAGGAGATGAGAGTTTTATACTAAATCAAATTCTGTATAAAGGATGTTACAACCTCAGTCTTATTCTTAACAAAGAGAATAGGAAAATCCCATTTTGACCATACTCATCCTTCTGTTGGAGTAACTGTTGGAAACATGCAGCAAGAAGTAATCAATCCTTCTTCTTCTTGTAGACACCTCTAACCACCGCCCAGGGAAAGGATAAACTACATCCATTAGCAGTCTCCTCTTATTTCCATTTCTTTTTCCATGCTCCTCTTGTGACCCTCCATTAATCCCTTTCATCCACCAAAGCCCAAGGAAACCTACATCTAAAGTTGCCGTTATCCTTTAACTCTTCCAAAAATAAAATTCTACCACTGTTTCTGAAAAATGCTTTTTATATATGTGCGAGTGCCTCCAATATTTCTGACAAGATCTCAGACGTCTAAGTGCTGTGCGAACTACTTATTTTTAATAACGAAATGTTGAGGTAGGATTGGTGTGTTTTTCAGGGAACACAGCACAACAGAAGTTCATCCTTTTAAAAAAGGCTACCAGAGGCTTATCAACCACGTGAATTCCTCTTAGGCTTGTAAATTAGGGCATAACTGCAGCTTGCTTTTGTAATGTGGACCTTGTCCTGGCTTTCTGGCTTTTAGAAAGCACTGTGTTTGTATTCATCTGGAGGCCTTTCACATAATCGGAGAGTCATGGTTTACTAAAAAGCATTAAGACTTGTAAATATTCCCTTCCTCCTTATAATCTACCTACAGTGTTATAATGTAGAGGTTTAGTACAAGAGTGAGCTGCCTCACTTGTTTGCAGGTTAAACACTATGCAAAGAAAAGAATTTTTCAATTCTTCAAGTCATTACTATGACCAAGTAAGGGATCAATCTGTAGAACATTTCTAATAGTAATTTTAATTCAGTTTCTAATGCTTTTTTTTTTTTTTTAATTTATTTTTTTAAAGAAAACATTTCAAATGTTGCTGGAGTAACTTCAGTTTCCCTTTCACAGATGCTTATTAACCTTTGACTAACTTAACTATTAGATGTAGCAGTGTTTAATGGGATGTTGACTTTATTCTAATGGGTTTACATGCTGGAAGATCTTGCTATGTTATCATATCACTGGAGGAAGAAGAAATTATTTTATAAAATTTTAAATATAAATTTACATTTTAAAATGTGCCCTAAAATTAAATTAGCTGGTTTGGAAATTTTTGTGGTTAGTGTGCTGGTGGTTGCTTGATTCCTGTTCCTGCAAAATGGTTAAGCAAAAAGGGGCATGATTAAAGTAAAATTTTACAACTTACAAATTTATTTTTTCATTTCTACACAGGGCCTTAATGTATCATAATTAACCTAACTGCAAAGCACCAGTATTGTTAAAATACTTAAAACCAATTCGGTGGCAACTATCTGCAGAAAATCTCATTTCCCTTCTATATTCTCTCTTAATTCAAACTTCTCTGAATTATCTTCTCTGAAGTGTCTTCTGAAGACCCTGTTCGTGTATCCAGGGTAAATCCAATGGCACTCGCAGGAGTTACTCACCTATTTAAAGTTGCTCAAATTCTTAAGTGTTCAATGTTTTGCTGTGTTATTACCATAGCCTTTATTTCCCATCCATACAACATGCACCACCCTTAGGTATACAAGGTCATTTTTAGTTACTTATTGTACTGTCTATGAGAAACTGCTCATAGAAATGCCTGCCCTGAGCCTGAATTACATTGTTTTGAAAAGTGAGTTTTCTTTATAAATTAAAGATTTAAGACAGCTTGGTGGCTTATGATGGCAATAAACATGTTATCTCTTAATTTTCAACACTTAAGCATTTTATATTAGCAAATAAGAAGTATGTGATCACAATGGTTTAGTGTTCTGTCTGCTGCCTACTGCATTTCTAGAAGCTGAAATTTGCCTCTGATTACAACCTCAACTTCTTTTTTTCCTCACTATTAGTCACCCAATTAGTCACCTGATTATCTTAAATTAATGCTATCAATGCATATGTTTGTAGATCTGAGTTTGAAATGTCATGTTTCTGGCAGTGCTCTGCACTAATTATTCAAATATCTCTGTTAGATGGAGGATGACCTGATGCAAAAGCATAGAATTGTAGAATCACAGAATGTCAGGGGCTGGAAGGGACCTTGAAAGCTCATCTGGTCCAGCCCTGGTGCCAGAGCAGATCACCCAGAGTAGATCACACTAGAACGCATCCAGACGGTTCTTGAATATCTCCAGTGAGGAAGACTCCACAACCTCCCTGGGCGGCCTGCGGCAATGCTCTGTCACCCTCACAGGGAAAAAAATTCCTCCTCAGGTTCACACGGAACCTCCTATGCCTTAACTTCCACTCATTGCCCCTTGTCCTGTCGCTGGGCATCACCAAGCAGAAGATGGCTCCATCCTCCTGTCACTCACCCCTTACATATTTATAAACATGAATGAGGTCCCCCCTTAGTCTCCTCCTCTGCAAGCTGACAAGCCCCAGCTCCCTCAGGTTCCCCTCATAAGGAAGATGTTCAGCGTCCTTCATCATCTTTGTGGCTCTGTGCTGGACTCTGCCCTGCAGCTCCCTGTCCTTCTTGAGCCGAGGGGCCCAGAACTGGACACAATATTCCAGATGTGGCCTCACCTGAGCAAAGCAGAGGGGCAGGAGAACCTCGCTTGACCTACTAACCACAGCCCTTCTATTACACCCCATAATGGCATTGCCCTTCCTGGCCACCAGAGCACACTGCTGGCTCATGGCAAAATGGCCTCCTTTTCTTTCCTCACATTGAAATCTAGGAAATCCAAAGATTCTTGATACTGCCAGAATTGTAGTAATACAATTTTCCTCCAAACAGATTTGAGTGGGCAGCCTGAGAATCAGGATTGGATTTGTTGAGCAATCTCCAGTGTTCACCACATAAGGGACAGGCGAAGTCATGTCCATGCACTTCCTTTCTGCTCAGTCTGCCCACCCTGCCCCCATCCCAAGACTGCCCATGCTTTCTCCTGACATATAACCAGGCAAACATGCATTTTATGGGGCCTGAAAGAGAGATGGAGCAGCTGGGAGTGTACTGCAGGATGCTGGAACCATTCCCATCCTTCATAGCCAGACCAGTGCCTGAGGTGCCAGGCTTTAATGAAGCTGCTATGTCATCTAGAGCAGGGGCTGTCCAGTGCCATGCCATGGGATTTCTATCCTGCAAAACAGATTAAACTGGGAATATCTTTTTTTATTCCATATTTGCACTCTTTGACAGCATCTTATTTCTGGGCTTTATCAACCAAAAGCGTGAAAGACGTAAGATGGGAGCTGTTAGCTTTGACCTCCACTCTTCTTCAGAGGAGGTATTGGTCTGTTTGAGTATGATTTCTGTGTACTGCAGCTTGAAAGACTAGTCTTCTCTAGTCAAGAACTTGGGTATGTATTTACAGACATTCATTGTGACTCATCAAGTAAATCATACTCATTTTCCAAATTAGTACTGTATGCCTATCAAATATGTACTTTCCAGACAGCTGTGGTCCACTAAATATATCATTTTGTTTTTAAGGAAATTAAAATTCAAAGTTAAAATCAGACTTTGGGGCAAATTTTTAGCAAAAGGAGATTCGAACATTTTTTTCAAGTGAGAAATATTAGTAGGTGGATATAAAATAATAGGCTGTTTTGGCCTGAGAAAATTTAAATGGAACCCCTTAATATTTTGTTCTCTTTTTGTAGGTCCCAGTAGTGTAATTTTTGCTTTGAAGGATGGTGGGAGAGGAGAATTATAGGGACCTTTAGCTCAAGCTCAAAAGCCAGAATAGGCTCTGCAGTTTGTTATTTGACATAGTAGAAATGACAGTTGCAACTAGTTGGAAGACCTTAAAGGTTCAGTGCATTTTGCATATGACACATAGTGATTTGAGTCACCCGTCTGTGCTTTCAGTGATGTGCACTCATTGCTCAAGACAATAGAAGTATCAGACTATTAACATAGGTGTAATGCTACACAGTATGTACACTTTAATGAAAGCTTACAGATTCAGCTCTTCCTATCTGCATTGAATGAACTCCACACAAAAATTAACAGTAAACCGATAAACTTTATAAGAGTACAAAATTGATTGAGTCAAGAAATTAAATACAAACATTTTGCTGTTTCATGGAAGATGAGTGCTCCTCACCACCTACGCCTGCCTAATTCTAATTTCTGGAAACTGGGAGTGGCATTGAGTTCTAGATTCAGACACCCTCGTGCCCAGGAGTCACCCTGTAGCTGACTCAATTATCTAAATGCCCAAGGTGTATTGAGGTGAGATGGTGTAGGAGTGCACCAATGTTTATGGTGCCTGCAGAATGATATCATATCGTAATATGGAGACTAGGGCATGATGTCATTCTGCTGATTACATTGGTTGTTTTATGTACATGGTATTGTTTATTAAGAGTCCATTACTACATGCTCCTTGCGCTTTTAGATTCCTAGCTCACGTGTAGGGAACTACATTTAGTCTTTAAAGCTTTTATAACTCCTAATTTAACTCTTACCCTTCAATTTGGAAAACCCACCATAGGACTCAAATCACCAGTGAAATGCAGGAGCGTTTCGACTTGCTCACCTTATGACATCAATTCCATCACTCATCAGTGGTACCAGTGAAAGGCCCAGGCCCAGAGGGTGGCACCTTATAAAGCAAAGGCTGTGCTGGCACTGCAAAGGGTGATGGGTTTGTTTGCAATGCAGCACAGGCTCTTTGAGTAGTTGGAAGCAAGTTATTGTGATGTTAGTCCCAGCTCTTCAACTGAGTTATAACCCCACTGAGGTTTAAGTTATCTCTGTGTTACTCAGACCACGGGAAAGGCAGCTGAGATGTGATCTGTACTGATGTCCATCACACAGCTGTTCTTGGGAAGCAGCCTACTGCAGGGAATGGCTGCAGCCTGCTAGGATGCATGACGTGGTGGAAATCTGCAAAACTCGGAAGTTACACTAATGGCACGTGATGGGTTGAGATGAAGTCAGAGGTTAAACTGATGGCTTGCAGGGAAGAGAATGGCCAAGGAACTTCTGTAACTTCAATGAACACGGTTCCAATCTGAGGACACAACCTAGCTCAGCATGCAAACATCTAGAACCTTGACCAAAACCAGAGCGAATCATAACTTTGCATATCTAGTTTTTATTTAGCTATTTTAGTTTATTTTAGCTTTAATTTACAAATGCTAGCTTTAATTTACAAATAATACTATCAGGAAAGTTGCTCCTGCTGCTTTATACTGAAACGTAAATCAACTGCTTTTTAACGGTATCTGACAATATAAAACTATTAAATCTTTTTCTATTAAATGAGGGAATTAATTTAACAAACTCCATGTTTTGTCTACATAGAAATCTGCTTATGTCGGTAATTGTTATTTTTAAAAAAGTATAAAGTTGTATAACAGTGATAACAGAACTACTCTATCAGAAACTTCAAACATAAAAGACTTTGTGAATATCATTCACCCTTCATCCTGTCTGGTATGACTTCCAAAAACTATATTTCACCAATCTAAAAACAATTTAAAAAGTAAACACAGTTGATTATTTTTGAGGATCTGTTATCAGTAATAGCTTCCTTTTATTTTACTTTGAAACTATTTCTTCTGCATCTACTCTTTCTCCGTCAAATGTACTGAAGTTCATATAACCATTAAAGTTGGAAACTGTACACAGAAAATCCCAGGAGAAAGAGAATTACTTTTTACTCTCACATTAGCAAAGAATGTAGAAGTCATTGGTGCCCATGTGCATTTCTAAAACTTTCTCCTACATCTAAATCACAAAGGTAATATACATTTAGCACATCTATATGTCTGAAGTCATGAGTTAAAAGCTCTCAGAATCTATTGAAGTTAATTGGATTGTTCCCATTTGTCTACATTAAATATCCTGCATCTAGTTTACTTAATAATCTCCTAGCTGAAGATCTGGAATGAATCTAACATGACCAAAACTGTATTGAATCCACAATGCTAACAAACGGTAATCTTAAAGGAAAAGGATAAATTTAAAATGTTGCTTCCCACTATGGAAGCTACTCGTTGCTCATGCTGAAGTGACAACAAGGACAAAGATTCCCTATGTTGTTGGGTCCATAAGCAAAAGCGGTCTTTGCTGCTCCATGGGAGCAGGCTGTTAGCTCTCCAATACAGAAATAACCTTCACTTTCCCCAGTTTGGTGGTTTCTTAACCTAAAATCCTGTTCTGGTGCCAGTAGTTTGCTGTACTTGCTGTAGGCATTCATGCTGCTCAATAGGAAAGGGGCTTGGATTACTCTGATACTTTCTTACTGTCCTTGTTGACCAAGGACCTAAGGGCTGCTCGAATATTCTCAGAAATACTCCTTATAGATTTGTTTACTTTCTAAACAGAAGCTATTCTGATTATGTCAGGAACTACTCTTAAACCTGTTTATATAAATTCTCCAGATTTGTTTGGGAAAATAAAATACCTTTTGCTCCACTAGGGTCAACTTAAAAANAAAAAAAAAAAAGAAACGTAATTCAGTATAAACTCCCTGGTAACTGTCATCCTAAGTAAGTAGATTTCTGAGAAGGAAAACAAACAAAACCAGAAGTGAGAGTACCTTTTGTCAAGTGTTGAGAAATGTTATGCTTTTATCTACTGTGTATTGTGCTGCTATCCTCCAGAGAGCATGTTTATTGTCAGCAGATAAAGAATTAAAAATGTCACATTGTCCCAAACCCATCAACTCTCACCTAAATGGCTGTCGTGAAAATGGAAGCAAGGCTACTCTGACATTTTGCTCTTAAATTTGGTATACTTTTTGTAAATAATATATTGTAGCCCTGGACATGACATTTTGTAAATCTATTTTATTCTGATGGTCATTTTCTGTTCCCCAGCTTCTGTGTTAAGGTATTTAATTATTAAATAGGAAGCATGAAGGCAGAGTTTCTGCTAGGGTTTGAAGGCTTCTGTCCCTCCAGGAGTCAACAGTCACTGTGTAAATATGTGATCCCAAGTATCACTGCCTGTCTGTAAACTCTGCTAGATTAGAAGTGATGTACTGATTTCCTTCATGCTCCATTCAGTATAAAGATTTTATCTATCCATTTGGGAATCCTTAATATAACATGAAGAACAAGTCAACTGTAGTTTTGAAACAGGAGCCACACTAATACTGAAAACACATCAAAGGAAAATGGTTTTTCCTGTGGCAAGCAATTGATCCCACTAATCTTCATCTGCTGGCTGTACTCTTCTTGTTTTGCAGCTGCTCCATTGCTGAGATGTTTTGAGTTTTCCTGCCTAAAATTATGCTCTTCTAAAAATACAATATGCAAATAGGAGAAAATAACTAAGACCAGGCACTTTCCTTCTGACAGCCTTTTACATAAATGATGCCCTCTCAGTACTCCCATCACTGTTTCTCAGAACTATGCTCTTTGATTCTATCAAAAGGTGTGGTAATGAGAGCAGATATAATTATGTTTCTAAAAGCTGGTGACCACAGTCACTATTAAATGGTCTTTTAAGGATGCTTTGAAAACTCTGAATAGTGGAGAAGGATTTGACTTGAAGCATCTTTATTCTGTTTAAGATCCAAGTTAATGGACAGACTGTAGTTCTGAATATCAGGTTATTAGTATCAGTAACAATTATATTTAATGTATTTCTATTTATATGTCAGTAATGCCCAGAACCTAAAATCTGTAGAAGGAAACTCTCTGTTGAAAAATACCTACAGAAGAACTTGCCTGTTAACACATATATCATAGAAATCATAGAATGGTAAGGTTGGAAGGAACTGCAAAGATAATCTAGTTCCAGCCCCTTGCCATAGCCAGGGACACCTCCCACTAGTACAGGTCACTCAAGACCTCGTCCAACCTGCCCTTGAACCCCTCCAGGGAGGTTGTGCAGCCACAACCTCCCTGAGCAACCTGTGCCAGTGTCTCACCACCCTCACTGCAAACAACTTCCTCCTAACATCCAGTCTAAATCTCCTCTCCGCCAGTTCAAACCCATTGCCCCTCGTCCTGTCATTACAAGACTTTGTCAATAGTCCCTCCCCCCAACCTTCCTGTAGCCCCCTTCAGGTACTGGAAGGCTACTCTAAGGTCTCCTGGAAGCCTTCTCCAGGCTGCAGAGCCACAACTCTCTCAGCCTATTGTCAGAGTAGAGCTGCTGCAGCCCTCTGAGCATCTTGGTGGCCTCCTCTGGACCCACTCCAACACTTCCATGTCCTTCCCGTGCTGGGGGCTCCAGAACTGCACACAAGACTCCAGATGTGGTCTGAGGAGAGCAGAGTAAAGGGGCAGAATCCCCTCCCTTGCCCTGCTGCCCACACTGCTCTTGCTGCAGCCCAGCACACAGTTGCTGTCTGGGCTGCACTCACACTGCAGGCTCATGTTGAACTTTTCATCTCCCCAGACCCGCAGGTCCTTTCCTCAGGACTGCTCTCAGCCATTCCCCACCCAGCTTGGACTTGTGCTTGGGTTTGTGCCTACCCAGCTGCAGGACCTTGCACTTGGCCTTGTTGAATGTCATGAGGCTGGCCTGGGCACACCTCTGCAGCCTGTCCAGGTGCCTCTGGATGGATCTCTGCCCTCTGGCAAGTTGATTGTGCCACACAGCTTGGTGCCGTCTGCAGACTTGCTGAGGCTGCACTGATTCCTCTGTCCATGGCACTGACAAAGATGTCAAACAGCACTGGTGCCAGCACTGACCCCTGAGGGACACCGCTTGTATACAGGCATGTAAAACTAAAAGAAAATAATCAACATTTATCTTCTGGGAAGAAACTTTGCTGCATGAATATTTTATAATATTTAAATATGACCATACATCCAGAGAGATGTAAAAAGTCAGAAACACTATCTCTGTCCTTGACACTTCAAAAGACAAACCTGGGTATGCTAACAAGAACAAGGAAACTCTCTGAGTCGGGTCCCAGCATCAGGATTAGATGAGTGTGAATGTCTAGCCCAAGCTGAAGACAAGCCTTCATGGTGATGGAGAATGCAGTTCTGTCGAATTTAGTCTGCTGCGGGCAGCTTGACACGTGTGATGTCTATCTTAGTTGCTCACTATTAGAATCAGATTTTCTTTGCACTGTAAAAACCACAGCAAAAAATGCAGCGATGTGGATTTAGTATGAGGGAATGGAAAAGTTGGTCTACAAGGTGCTTTACCTCAAACTTCCTGCCCCTCTGCCTGCCAAGTACAAGGAGGGGGTTTGGCTGCATTCAGCTATTCAACACAAAGCTGAACGAAATGAAGAAATGCAGCTCCATGAGGCAGCTGGAGAATGGAGTTTTACTGATAGCAGGTCATTTAGAAAATAGAGAAAACACCACTTGTGCATTATTTATGATCTCTATGGTGTGCAAGAGCATACCATATGGATTTCTAGATGGCAAGATACTGCACAGGTTGCAGTGATAGAGTGAATTATGTAGAGCTCAAAGCATGTGGCTTAAAACCAGAGGACATGAAGTACCTTGAGGAGAGGGGTGGGAGAACTTATTTAATTCCAAACTCTATATGAAAATATTATGCACAATTAACTTGATTTCCTCTGCAATGTTCAATTACATGGTTACATGAAGACCATTTTGCTCTGCTATTTGGGCTATGAAACTGTGTCTCAAAAGAGTTGGGCTGCATGCTCAGCTGTGCCATAAACAAAACTGTATAGCTGCTGTGAGGCCAATCCCTGCTGGTACTAGGGTTGGTTGGGAAGAAGGCTTCTCCAGCAGAAGGCTTCTCCAGCAGAAGGCAAACTGACAGAGTTTGGCTCTGGCAGAGGAAATTACATGTGCAAGAATCCCAAAGCTCTTTCACCTGCTGAGACTGCTGTTCTGGGCTAGCTTCATTTCAGAAAGAGATATTTGGGGGCAAGATTACAAAAGTTATTTGTCCAGTTGTTTTGGGGCCGAGAACAGCAGCAGACGATGAAACAAAACAAAACAAAACAAAAGAAAAAAAAAAGAAGGTGGAGTTTTGTTTTTTTAAGCATAATTTTAATTACATTTTGGGTTTAAAGTTCAGAGGTAGCAGAGAGTGATTTTTGATAACCTCGTTGTACGTGACCCACCCTACCTTTCTGAAACAATGTAACACAAAAAACCCAACCCAAAAAGGCAGCAAAAAGGGAGCAAGCCTGAGTGACAATGGTTTCCTCAGCTGCATCTCTTCATATCTTCTTATATGAAGGATACACTTACTGCTTCTTGACTTGCACTACAGAGATGTTTGAAAGAAAGTGAAGATCAATGTTGATGTATTGATGGCCATTTAAAATCTTCCTTTTGAAACAAAATATTTGGATCTTACTATTACAAACTTTCAGTTCTATTGCATGAGCTAAATATGATCCTTTTTTCCCCCCCAAGCTCCTGGTCTAAACCAAGTTCATATCTTCCTTAAATTCAGGAAGGAATTTAATTATGAGAGCTGTAGAAAATGAATGTAGAGTTTTATTTGTGTGTACACAGATGAAAAGCAATGCATTTATAAAAAGGAAAATTTAATTTCATCACAGAGCTTTGGTAGTATGTTCAAAAGATTGAAATTCTATTTATTGATTAGATTTATCCACAGAATAACTGAGGGAAGTTAAAAATCTGGGATGCTCATTCCTACTTAGCTTTTACTCCTGAGTTGACCTCCTGGCCCAGATACAAAGAAGAGTAGTTCTGTTAATGGTAGTGGATCTATATCTATATAATTAGGAGATTTAGCCTGTTGACTTCAGAGAATTTACTCAGAGGCTTAAATTTAAGCATGAGCATAAGTCTTCATTAGGATCTGTATTACAGCCATTACCTGTAGCGAGAGAGAATTGGTTCAGGATTGAAAAGCTCAAGTGGTGGCACAGCTGTGTAATGTTGCATCCAATTCATTACAACTGTGTGTCACCCTGGAAGGTGAGTATCTCTAAAACCACATGAATTATTAATGCAAGTAAAATGTTAAAAGCTGCATGAACTTGTGATATAAGCAAGTGAGGCAGCACCAGGGTGGTAAATGCTGATCATAACGGCCGTATAACAGCTTACAAATTTCCTTTTTCAGGTCTGTTACCTGCCCACATCCCACTCCTCTGAAATTTTTTACTCCAGTTGCAGTATTCCTGCTTAACTGTGTGGGCTTTGTTTTTCTATGTCAACCTTAGTCTTTCCAAAATGTTGTTTTCCTCATGCCTAATTCCAGTGGATGGGACAAGTATTTGGTAAAGCATTGAAACAGTCAGCCCAGGGAAGTGGTGGAGTTCCCATCCCTGGAGGTGTTAAAAGAATTGTGTAGACGTGAGTTCTTCAGGATGTGGTTCAGTGGGCATGGTGGTGTTGGGTTAATGGCTGGACTTAGTGATCTTAGAGGTCTTTTCCAACCTTCATGATTCTGTGACAGCCACTACTTTGCCCTGTCTATTAATTTCCTTACTTTCATTGGAAAGAAAATGAATGAATGACTTTCACTTCTCTCTCCCCTCTCCAGTGTAATCTCCCCCACTCCCCCTCCATTTGCTAGAACAGAAGCCATGATGTGTAGAATTGCTTCCTCTGTGTACCAAGTAGACTCTATACACAAGCTAAGTTTTCCTTGCAACCCTAGAAGGATTAGCAGGCAGGTCCCCATGAGTATAAGCTTTGTATTTCATGGAAAATCAGGAAAAAAGTACCTGTGCTATCTTTGAACCTGGCAAATCTCAGCCATCTGAGTAGCACCATTGTGTCTGTGCGCTGCCGTACTGAGCAGGGTGGAACAAGGATCTGTCCATCGTCAGTGCTGTCTGGAAAGATGCTGTCAGGGTGCCAAATGCAGGCAGACATCCAGAGGGGCGAGGTGTGTGTGGTCTCTGCATTGTCAGGGTTGAACTTGGCTGCTGTGAGGATGTGCCACAGGGGACCAGGGCTCACCCAGCGAGCTGTGCTTACCCATGTAAGGATAAGTACAAAGATTCTGTGAAAGGCACATCACATAACCAGAGCTTTTAGAAAGGAAATTGGATTTAGAGAGTGGCAAAGGCAATGAGATTTAAAGAGAGCCTGAAATGAAGCTTCATTTGGGCTGTGCTCCACAGGACATGTGAACATAAAATGCATTCACCTCTGAGAATACATAGACTTTCAGGCTCCACCTAAAATGGGAAGCAGAGGGGTGAAATTCTATCTACATTCCCAGATTCTAATCTCATTTAAATTCACACAGATCTAGTGTTCAGTAATGAAACTCCTTCAGATTTAAGGGATATCAAGATTCAGCTAGTGTGGTTAATCTTGTGAATAAAAAGGTTTGGGATTAGACATTCTTTCTGTGTGACACCTTAGCAATATGCTGTTATAAGAGACACAACAGGAGCTAGTCTTGTAGTGTCAGAATAGCCTCTTTAGTGACAAAGCATTTATACATGTAAATTTTCAAAGAAAGTTGGCAGCCCTTTTGTGGGTTCAATTTGCACCTGTCACTCACAGATGCAAATTTGAGTTACTTGCAGCTCTAATTACAGTGTTTGATTGTCATCACAAATCAGGTGTAGGATGGGAAGCGCTGAGGTTTGTGCCATCGTTTGTTGCTAAAACATGAGTGCAAGTATTATCATCAAAAAGCAAAGTCGACCAGGGCTTTCCCCTGCTGATAAGTACAAATATTATAAAGTACAATACAGAAGTAAGAGGGATTTAAAAGGTAAAGATAACAAGGGAAGGAGTGAACATGTGGTGAAAGCAAGACAGTAATAAGGGAAAATATAAAGTAGGTTGTTTTGTCTTCTGCAACACAGTGTGATAATAGAAAGAGATATTTTTTCAGTTAAGTGTTCTGTTAAGACCCAGTTGCCACTTGTACCTTCCAAACCTCTTTTCTGTTATGAGTTCTAGTTTTCTATTTTTGCTGGCAGTTTTCTGCTTTTCAAATGAAAGAAGATGATTTTATACAATTATTCATCAGATAGCTATTACGCCATATCATTCCAATTTGTCATTACATTTAGAGGAAAACGTATTATATAGCTGTGCTTCAATTTCAGCATAGAAGAATTTGATTTTTTAATTCACTTCACTGAAAATGTTGGGGTCTGAAGATTTTTAATTATAACTCATCACTGATTTCTTTTAAATTAAAAACAAGAGATAGGTACAACATGTTACTGTGCCTTAGCTAACATCTGCTACACAATTTGGGGTTTATGTTTGGTTTTGCTTTTTGTTTGTTTGGTTGTGTTTTTTTTTTTAAGCTGGAGGGTCTGTTGCATAAGAAGGATACATGAAAAAACAAAGGATTGATTATTTTATATTTGGATCTGAGGGTAGGGCTGAAAAGGTGAAGCAGTGAACACTTTGTATATCTTCCATGCTCAATTCAAAAATGAGGTAATCAAGGAATAACAACAGCTTAGGTAAATTTAAAGTATGTAATTGTATTTAACTTGCACTACCAGATTCCATGATGTTGCAGTCTACTTAATGAATTTTCCTAATAAATACCTGTGTTATCTTTGCAGTCAACCTTGATCTCCTCTCCCTTTTTATTGAACAGACACCTTAACTCACAAGAACAATGATTGCTATAGAGATTTCTAAATTGCTAGATCCATGGAGGCTGTTTAACCTAGTGCAAAAGGTCTTTTATTTCATTCCCACTTTCCTCATTACCCAAGGAGAACATTTTGACCCAAACAATGGCTGTATACATAAGCACAGCTTTATTAAGTTTAGAGGGTTTGCACTGTTGTTTTACAAAGTGCTGTCAACCTGGAGTATGACTTTTCTGATGGTGAGTAGCTTTCCCAGGCCAAAAAGCTAATGACATCCACAGCTTCCATGCCTCCCACACACATGCGGTCCAAAAGGGTACAGATAATTTCTGCCAAATCGAGACGATAAGAGAGAATTTATAATCAGCTTTAATGTATTTGGGAACTAAAGTACCTTAGTCCATCAAAGGCAGTGATAAATCCCAGAATTAATACGGCTGGACTTCAATTATTTCTGAGCGCTTAATTATTCTTTAGCTAAGTGGACAGGAGGTTTGGTATTTCTCCTACTCTGAGCATGGGAAAGCCACCTGCAAAAATGCAGTAGTCAACTGTCAAGATTTTAGAATGAATCATGTTACTTCCTCTGCGTTGATTGCAATACAAATAGAGTAAATATTTGAATAATCCTTTAAATAATGTAAGAACTGTTTTTCACTGAAACAATTAGAGAATCTGTTCAGAGTTCCTCTTGCACACAACATTCTTCTAGCTTTGGTAGCAAGACTATCCATTGCCTTTAGGAGACATAAAATGTAGTAATCTCTTCTTCCCTTTTTAAAACTGACTTTAGGGGTCTACTTTTCCATTAGCATTAATGAGAATTATGGGTGTGCAGCAACAGGAGACTGAACCTTAAAGAGTCTCTTGATAAGTAGATCATCTTCACGTCAGCATTTTAGAGGCTTTAATATCCTTTACTTCCCCCCCTTATTTATGGTACTTGATTAATTAGTTGATATTTAATATTTATTACATAAATAAAGCAGCTAGTACAACAAAGCAGCATATTTATTTGAAGGCTTTTGTCTTAAACACAGTAAAACAATCTTTTTGTAATGGATGCCCATTTTTGTAAGTGAAATACTCCAAGAGGTCCTAGGAATAAGTGAGCCTTTGTGAAAGAGGAAGAGAAGCTGACTTGGAACAACAATGGAAAGTAATTGTGGACAAGAGACTTCTGACAGTCATAGCTCTGTGAAATCTGTATTCTTTTGTTTCATCACCTCCTACTCCATCCTGTCTTAATACCTGTATTTTTAAAAAAATTAGTTTCTGTTACCTGAAAAGAATATTAAAGAGGTGAAAGAAATGTAAAGAATCATGTATCAAGTAAACAGTCAAGGGTAAAGAAATAAATCTAGCTGAGGGATACATTTAATTTACTAAATCATAAACTTTCTGTAGACTGTTAATTCAAACCTACAGCAAATAACGGAAAATGATGAATTTCTTCAGCAATTTCAGTCCTGATATATGCTTACTTACAATGACCACTGCTCTTACGCTATGTAGGATCTTTCTACATGATTTTATTTTGTTAATCTGATGGTGAGTTCGGCATGTCCAGTGCAAGGACTTGGAACTTCTGTCTTTATGATCATACAGGCACAGTGTGGCTGTTCTGTTATCTGGAGAATAGATTAAGAATTACTACTGAAACAGGTGGAAAGATAATGCAGGATTTCTCTTAATGTTACTTTCATGATGTCAGGAAGTTTCTTCAGCAGCCATACATGAAATGGGCAGCACAGAACACAACAGTCAAGCTCAGAGCTCTGCTTCCTCTTGCAGGATTCAAGATTGAACCACTTGATGTTGCTACATGCCATTTTAGACAGCCATGTGCACCATGGGGCTTGAGCTGGTGTTTCTCTGGGGGATTTCAGAGCAGTTTACAAATACAGATGACTATGTAAGGATAGAACAGATAACAGGTATGTAGTTTCACTGCTGAGACGTAAGGACTAAACGAGAAGCAGAAAATCTATCTGAAGTGTTTTGGTCTGTGTTTCTCTAAGCTAGCTGTTGCTGAGGACTGGTCCATTCTATCTACAGACTGGAACAATTTGTGGCAGGAATCTTGCCTCATCTCTTCCTTGACAGAACACCTTTAATGGTGCCTTCATGGGTCTACCACGTCTCCATCAGGAATGCAACATCCTGCTTAGGGGATGTGTCAAGCAGAGCCCCGGTACAAGAGTGTGGTGAGATGGCTAACTAGCTCTACTAGAAAGTGTTTCATCTATCACAACATAAAATAGGTCAGTCCTTTTGCTAAAAGAATTGTTGAGCCCTGGAACAGCCTGTCCAGGGAAGGAATTGAATCACTATCCCTGGAGATATTTAAGACTTGTAGGATGTGCACCGATTTGGTGGTTAACTTGGCAGTGCTGGGTTGACAGTTAAACTCAATAACCATAAAGATCTTTTCCAAACTAAACAATTCTTTGATTATAAGGAAGATGATCTAATTTTAAAACATTTTTTAGAGAAACTCCTAACTGTATAAATACTGAAATTACTGAAGCTGTTTGTAATAACTAACCCTAGTTTTGCTTTGCCATACTATAAAATCAGAGGTGGAATGAGATCGGTTGCTCATTTTGAAATGATTGATGCCTTGTGGGACTGATGTTGAGACCTGGAACTACGATCTACAAAAAATACCTCCCAAAGGCCAACCATGATAAAAATAGAACATTCATTATCTTGGTTTTATCCAGAAAAGAACTTGCCTCTCCCTATGCAAGTTATTTGGATGAATGCTGTTTGTCTTTCCAGATGCTAATTTCTGGACTTTACAAATAATCCAAGATAACAAGAAACCTTTAAAATGTGTACATATGCATATCTTTGGCTGTGTCTGACTTCCTAGTAAGTGCATAACTCTTAAAATTCTTCAGTTCGTTCTTCCTGTTCACCATGCTGAAAACCTGCCATGAAATTATTGTTTCCCTTTGCAGACATCTTTTACTTTTCTGATTTTATGCTTTTAGAAATCAAGTCGCTGTGGTAGGACAATGATGAGCAGCAAGACATTCAAATGTGTGCGTTTGGATAGGGTCACATAATCAGCAGACTACCCATTGTAAAGATTACATTTGAGACTTGTATTAAGAAAAGCTATTGCATCACCGAGGCACTGTGCAACGCAGAGTGGTTGTTGCAGGTGTGGCTATAAGAATGCTTGTGTTTAATTTCTGATGTATAATTCTAGTGTTCTGTGTTTCAAACTGTACTCCCGACTGACACAGTAACTAAGGTACTCAGTTTTGGTTTTTGATAATATGGTCCAGGTGCTAGATCCACAGTTAAAATATCTTGGGTACTTCATGGGTTGTTTCTGTTTCTCAACACCATGCACCTGGTACAGACATTTGACGAGTTTATGTTTTTTACATGCGTCACTCAAAGATACGGTATTTTGCCTATAAATGACAGGTTTAGTGTTGAATGAACTAATATGCTGTAAAATATCAGAGATAGAGAACTTTTAAAATACAAATGTTTTAATACTCCGTAGCGCTTATGGTGAAAGCATGTCTCTTGCCTGCATTTACTGCAAATATCAACACATACTGTTCATCTCTTTTCTGTTGTCTTTTTGTCTACTGCTATTTTATGCATGAGGAAGTTCTCGTTTTCTACTCTGTGCTTGGCTGGCTTTTTCTTTTTTGTTAACTTAGTCCTGTGTTCGTACTGATTGCTTTTTTGCATGCAAATTACAGAATGTCATGGAAATGAGAGAGCTCTGAAAAAAAAAGGAAACATAATGCTAAGTTCCAACTGTCTTTTGTTTGTACATAAGTGTGTAAAATATATGACGTGGAAATATTTTCAGAATGGCCTTTGACTCTCCTTCTGGTGTACATTTTTATTACTCGGTTAAAGGAGTGGGCATTTTTTCCATTGGAAAATAGCATGAACTTAGTAATACTTATTAATGATACAGATGCTGGGCGTGTATGAATTTTATCTCGGCAATCCATTTATAGAAGTAAGGCATTGTGTGCCTTGCCCAAAAACTGTAACTTCAATTCCATATTCAATGCCACTGCATGTGGAACCCCTGGCCCTGCTGAAATCAATGGCAAAACCCACTGGCTTCAGTTGGTCTGGGATTTCACTCTTGTTTCTTGTTTACATACGGATTTTCATATTTCTTTACAAATATCTCAGCAGGTAGTCAAAGGTTTCAAGGGAATCTATAATTCTGTTGAAAAGAGAATGTAATGAGTGTGTCAAATTAAAAAAAAAAAAAAAAAAAAAAGGTCCAACCCATGCTTATCTTTGTAAAGCATGAGCTTAAATGGTTGAACTTAGAAATGTGAATTAACATTTCACAGAAAATGGTATTTAAACCAACTGTCAAGTCATTTATTAACAACCTTACTGCATCAAATGCAAGAGGTAATTTGGCAGTTCTTGCCTTTTCCTAATAACAAAACCCGGGAAAAAAAACAATTAAATTAAGTTAATAAATATAGTTTGCGGTGGGTATGCTTTTAGTAAACAAGCTTTGATTCTTCATTTAAAAACAATAAAGCACAGGGCACTCTTTGATTCTTGTGCTAGATGTTTCTAATAGCCATACCCCCTAGGGAAGCTTTGCTGTACTGTTTGATAAAAGTAATGAAGAATTGGTTGTTATAAACTAAGATTTCCCTCCCTGCAAATGTTTTTCTTGAAACATCCATGGGAATTTAATATTCACTGTTTTTTTTTCCTCAGTCTTGTATATTCTTGAATTGTCTTTTTTCCTCCATTTTCTCCATTCTCAATCCTAGGTCCCCTTACAAAGAAACAGACAGATGATTTAGGTGATAATGACGGTGCTGAAGATGAAGGTATTTTTTTTGCCGCCAAACTGATTTGCATGACAAGGATCCCTGAAAATCTTTTTTCTCCCCTCTTTTTTTGACTTCTTGTCTTCTTTTGAGGAGTTTTTTGGTTTTGTTTTTTTTTTTTTTATTCCCATTTTTGATGTGTTTTGTCTTCTTGCTTGTTGTTATATATATTTTAAATTTTTTTGAAAGAATGTTGTTAAGTTCTAAGTTTTGATACAAACCAGTAACAATATTTAAAGAGGAGGGTTTTTTGTTTTCTTGAAATGGACTTTTGCTGTGTTGCATCCCACCTTTTGACTGAATTTTATCCATACTATTTAAACTAACACTCTTTAAAGTTTCTCTGTACACCTTTTTGCATGTTTTCTAACCCTATGTATTTCACCAAGAACAAAGGTATTTCTTTTTTTTCACTGACCAATCTCAGTTTGAGAAATGTAAAAAAAAGTCGTGTTGTAAAAAGGGAAAAATACAGAAATTTCTTGGAAAGTGTCTCTTAAGCCACCCAATTTCCCTAAATATAAATCCTTCTGCATTTACACTGCCACAAACAAATAGTAGCAAACACAAGACTACTCCATCTCCCTGTAGAAGAGAGGTACCCTGAAAATGGCAGGGACTCTGCAGTTGGCAATGCTCTTTGCACCACCAGTGTCATCAGCGGAGCTAAACTGGTATCTTCTAAAGGAATCTGATCCCTTCTGTTTTCTACAAGTTTCTAAAGATGCCTGCCTGCTTGTACTGACTCTTAGAAAACACTATTACCAAGTAAAATTGGAAGTTTCAAATGTCAAGCATATTATTCTGTTTATGAATTATGTCTGTTAATCACAGGAGCTATGCAGATTTGATATTTTTTCAGGGCTATGAAAATGGTAACAAGGAGTTCTTTCTCCTGAGCAGTCTCATCCCTTCAAGTATGAATCTGAATCTGAAACACACACTTTGTATATTTTATGGTCAATGAGTAAAACAAATTACCATGTAAGACCAGTAGAGTTGCCACTTGCTTCTCTGTTTATGTCTGGTGCTCATTTTTGCCAGATACTAAGATGAAGCTTAACTTGTAAACTGCAAGGCTCTTAATTAAGAAATTTTTCATCACACAGAACATTAACTTTTACTCAATCAGAAACATGCATCTTAGCACAAAAGATGAAGAAGGCAAATAGGAACATTTAGCTTCTTACCCAATTTATGCACATACAATCATAGAATCATATAATGGTAAGGTTGGAAGGGACCTCAAAGATCCAAGCCATAGACAGGGACACCTCCCACTAGAACAGGTCACTCCAGCGTGGCCTTCAACACCTCCCTGGGCAACCTGTGCCAGTGTCTCACCAGCCTCACTGCAAAGAACTTCCTTCTGTTTTAAGGTCCTCTACTAAATGTGTATGTTAAGCATATGAATGAAAACCCACCAGGTGGCCCAAGATTTGAAAGAAGAACCTAACTGAAAATCTCCTTTGGAGGCTTTCATGTTATTCAGAACTAATTACGATAATTTGGATCCACTTAGCTCTGGGAAGGCAAGCCAGTTTTGCCTTAGTTCATTACAGAATATTGCAAGAGCCATTCTAGTGTATTCTCCAAGACCTGTGATATTGAATTAGCCATTGTAAAAGTTCCTCTGTCTTGGTTTAACAATAACCATTTGAAACCTGGGTTATTCATCTAGTGGGCCTTAATGGCTCTCCGAAATTGCTGTATAATTGCCAAGACAGATGCTAATGGCTTAACATTTGTTGAGTCCTTCTCGGCTTAGAAACACTTGAAAGCGACTACTCAGTTTGCTGAAATTCAGCAGAGAGTGGTTGCTATTGGAAAGCAGTTTAGTACTTAGAATCAGATGAGGGCAGGGATCTCATTCTTTGGAGCACAAGTGGCCGTGTCAGACAAAACCCATCTCCCACCTTGACAATTACAGGAGAAGGAGAAGGGACTGTAAGAACCCAGCAGTCCGACTAGAGGGGTAGAAACACATTTACAACGCTAATAAATCTCTTTAATTCACAGGACTGGGATTAATTTTCTCTGGCATACAAGTGACAATTTTGTTCTCCTTTATGTGGCGACAGAAGAATACAGGCAGTAATTAAACTTTTAGTGCTGCTGAGGCTAACAGAGAGACAGGGCAAATTTAAATTTTTATGATGGGTGGAGACCAAAGGCTGCTGGGATGGATATGGGTTGCTAGAAACCCTCCTGTCTACTGCAGCTCCTGTCCTGGGCTGGAGCAGAGTTACTCTGCTCTTGTCAGACCCCACCAGAAGTCCTGTGAGCAGTTCTGGAGCCCCCAGCACCGGAAGGACATGGAACTGTTGGAGTGAGTCCAGAGGAGCCCACGAAGATGCTGAGAGGGCTGCAGCAGCTCTGCTGTGAGGACTGGCTGAGAGAGTTGGGGCTCTGCAGCATGGAGAAGGCTTCTAAGAGACCTTAGAGTAGCCTTCCAGTATCTGAAGGGGGCTACAGGAAGGCTGGGGAGGTACTATTGACAAGGTCTTGCAATGACAGGACAAGGGGCAATGGGTTTGAACTGGCAGAGGGGAGATTTAGACTGGATGTTAGGAGGAAGTTGTTTGCAGTGAGGGTGGTGAGACACTGGCACAGGTTGCCCAGGGAGGTCGTGGAGCACAGAAGCACCCAATGTGATTTTTGATCCTGTTGGGTGCTTCTGTGCTCCACTACCTCCCTGGAGGTATTCAAGGCCAGGTTGGAGGAGGCCTTGAGTGACCTGTACTTGTGGGAGGTGTCCCTGCCGATGGCAGAGGGTTGGAACTAGATGATCTCTGAGGTCCCTTCCAACCTTATCATTCTATGATTCTATGATTTCCTTGGTGAAGGAGCAGCAGCAGGTGACCTGTGTTCCTCTGCACTGGCGCACCAGTGCTTGTTGCATATGCAGAACTGCAGAGTGCACAGACTTCGAGTTGTGCATATTTGAGTATGAATAGCAGGAAAAAGAGGGGCAAACAAAAAAAGTCACTGTAGCTGTCTACATTTCTGTTAGCCTGTCCATCAAACCCTTCATCTTTTGGACTGTGGAGGTTTATATTCAAGATAAAAATCTGCAAAAGAATAGCAGAACAAAATAAAACAAAGGTGAAGCTGAAAGAATGATGAAATTAGAATATCAGGGAGATTGGGCAAAGCGTGGTGGAAAACAACTGTGTCATGTAACCATTCTGCATGAGCAATGTCCAGTCACTCCTGAAATCACAGAATCACAGAAACAGACAGGTTGGCAAAGCCCCTCAGGATCACCAAGTCCAACCTATAACCCTACTCTACATGATTCACCTTAAACCATATCCCTAAGCACCACACCCAGACCACCCTTAAACACCTCCAGTACTGGGGACTGCACCACCTCCCTGAGCAGCTCATTCCAGTCCCTGACCACTCCCTCAGTGAAAAACGTTTTTCTAATGTATACCTACCCAGTCTCAGCTTGAGGCCATTGTCCATTGTTCTGTCTCCAATTACCTGTGAGAACAACCCAACAGCAGCCTCTCCACAATGTCCCTTCAGGTAGCTGCAGACAGCAATGAGCTCTGCCCTCAACCTCCTCTTTTTCAAACTAACCATCTCCAGGTCCCTCAGTCCCTTCTCATAAGATTTATTCTCTAGACCCAGAATGCTCTCTCTGTGAAGAAATTCAGAGCTCCTATGTCCATTTCTTCTGTCACACCTTTCCCAAAGAAAGATCTGCTTCTCTGATGAAATGCCTGGGAAGCATTCTGAATTATGTCACTCAAACATCAAGGTTTCACTAGAAAATTTCATTGTAAAAACAGTGTTCAGTAATCCTACTCCCATCTGCTGTTACATGACACTACCGCTGTATTATGGTCCAAACCTTGCCAGCACAAGCACTGGAATCAGTAATCAAACCTGGATCTTTGCTATGTGCTGCAACCAGTAGACCAGGCTTAATTAGATCGTTTTTCAATTTTGTTTTCAAAAGACCCAAAGGCAGTAGTGCGCATTACCAGCTAATGATCTGCAAATTTTCTGTTTAAAAAATAAAGGTATTTTCAAATTCCATGAGTGCAAAATGTGCAAAAAGTCAGAAATTATATAAATGTCTATTTTTTCCCCCAGTCTGAATGCATTCTTGTTTCTGCTTAACTCTTTCACATCTACACTTGAAATTGCTTACCTGTTTTTCAGTAAGTGTTGAACCATTTGAGCAGGTATCAAAAATAAGATTGGCAAAGGCATCTGCAATCAGTGAGCCCTGGGGCTTTCCCTTTTTGATAGTTGGGGTGGGTTTGCCTCTGTGCTACGCAGAGGCAAGCAGTATCTATCTTTTCAGCCTGGAGAAGGGAAGGCTTTGAGGGGACCTTATAGTAGCCTTCCAGTATCTGAAGTGAACTACAGGAAGTCTGGGGAGGGACTATTGACAAGGTCTTGCAATGGCAGGACAAGGGCCAGTGGGTTTGAATTGGCGGAGGGGAGATTGAAACTGGGTGTTAGGAGGAAGCTCTTTGCAGTGAAGTTGGTGAGACACTGGCATAGGTTGCCCAGGGAGGTTGTGGCTGCTCCCTCCCTGGAGGTATTCAAGGGCAGGTTGGATGAGGTCTTGAGTGACCTGTACTAATGGGAGGTGTCCCTGCCTATGGCAGGGGGTTGGAACTAGATGATCCTTGAGGTCCTTTCCAACCTTACCATTCTACGATTCTATGATGTAGCATAGATGCAGAATTTAACTTGCAGTTGCTTGCAGTTGAGTAACTGCACCTTTCCCAGTCTAGAAACAAGGCTTAGTTTAAAATCTAAATTAAAGTATTTCAGTCTTAATATTTTATCTCCCTCTTTTGGCAATCCCTTGATTTAATTTGGCTGTGGCAAAACAAACAGTGGCTCTTTATGTACCCTTAGTTCTTCTCTGCTAAAATCCTTAGCATGACTTCAAACACAGCAACACAAACCATTAATCAGCTCTCTACTCAGGCACCAGAAGTGGACTTCTAGCTATATGAAATATCCATGAAGGATTGCTCACACATGAATTCTTCTTATCCAGCATTCTGTCATACATCCCTTACCCAGCACATCAATCTGTCAATCTTAGATCCTTATTTAGTCCCCAGTTCTATTCGAGCATCTCTCAGTGTTTAATGCATTCAGTCTCACAGCATCCCTTTGCGACAGAGGAATGCTATTATTCCATTTTTAGAAATGAGGAATACAGACTCTGAGTTTGAGGAATGCAGACACCATGCCCATAGTGAAGCAGGGAGCAGCCTACATGCCTGGGAAGTAAGGTCTGTCCTGTAATTGCTAGTTGTTTCTGCTCTTCCCTTCTCCATTCCCATCCCTCCTGTGAAAAAGGAGACAGATTAGGAACAGATGTTGCTGTTTGTTCACAGGCTGTAACTGTGATGATTCTGATCATTTAGTCTGATGCTCTGTTTTATATGGGCGATTTGACTTCATTGACTGGAGGAAGGTCTTGGTCCAGAGCATGTTTCAAATCAAAACAAACAAAAATCCACTCAAATTAAAAATATCTAATGATGCAGAATGCATCTGCAAATCCCTTCTTATGCTTAACAGACTGTAGTGTCACTGGCGCAGAAGAGCACGTTTCAGAATTGAGGATCTTCTCCAAAACCCTTATCAGTCCATTAGTATTAAAATAAACCAAGTTGCCAAGTTTAGCATTTCATCTGCTTTCAGCTGTCGTGGCAAGAAACAGGGAGAGAAGATCTTTCCGTCTGGCACTAATGGTACATTTTTGGACTTCAGAGCTCGGTAAACAGCAGAACACATTTGCCTACCTCTCAAAGCAACCACATGCTCCAGCCTTAATTATAGCCTCTAATGAGTTCCAGCCAGGCTGGAGCAGCACATATCCTACAGCTTTGGATGAACTTGTTAACTGATACACAAAGACATAGTCGTGATTCCTGTTCTCCCTGTCACCTGTTTGTGCTTTGTGACTCCAACTCCCAGGTGCAGATTCCAGTGTCACTTGTGTATTCATTTTTGCCCACTACATTTTCCCTTTACATTGGGAGCTTCACTTCAGGTTATGCTGAATTTTTGTGGTGATATTATTAACAGTTGAAAAGATGCATAATAGAAATTCTGACAGACCCTTAATTTAAGCACCTCTTTGGGGCTCTGTTGTACTTTTAGCACTGCCGAATACTGCTCATACAGTGAAGAGTCTGTCAGCTTTTGCATTTCTAATTATCATGTTTTAATAATTTGAAATTGCTACCTAGCTGACTAGGAAGTAGTCCTACCTAGACTCCCTAGAGTAGTCCATTCGGGTCCTGCTCTAATGAGAATCTGCTCCTGCTCCTTACCTGTAAAACAATAAACCTTACCTGTAAAAGCATAAACCTTACCTGTAACAGCACAAGCCTTTTTTAATGTTAAAATATACATTCATATAATCTTCCTTCTGGATCTCAAACCACTATCAGTCAAATCTGGTTTGAGAGTATGCAAAGTGATCCACTGCTTTAACAAAAAGAAAGAAAGGAGGTAATTCTGTTTGACTGAAAACTTGATGAGTGCAGGCTGTATTTTAAAGTATGAAACATGTCTAGAACCTCTCTGCCCCTCTTAACAAAAGGTCAGTAATCACTATAATAGGCTCAGGACATCTAGGTTATTCAAATAGCAGTGCATCTGCGAGGCATCAGGCAAATCTGAACTGAAAGGTCAATACTTTTGAACACCGTTTAAAACGCTGCTAGAAAACTGTTAAAAGGCTTTCCAGTGATTAAGAGTAGCACCGGTTAGTGCTGTGCTCTACTTAAATATTTTAGGTTAAAGCCTTAGGAAGAGCTACACCTAGAATCACAGAATCATAGAATGGTAAGGTTGGAAGGGACCTCATGGATAATCTAGTTCCAACCCCCAACCATAGGCAGGGACACCTCCCCCTAGTACAGGTCACTCAAGGCCTTCTCCAACCTGGTCTTGAACATCTCCAGGGAGGGAACAGCCACAATGTCCCTGGGCAACCTGTGCCAGTGTCTCAGCACCCTCACTGTAAAGAACTTCCTCCTAACATCCAGTCTAAATATGGCTTCACCAAAGGCAAATTTTGCCTGACAAATTTGGTGGCTTTTAATGATGAAGTCATAGCAACAGTGGACAAGGGAAGGGCTACTGATGTCGTCTACCTGGACCTGAGTAAGGCATTTGACTCTGTCCCACATGGCATCCTGGTCACCAAACTAGAAAAAACATGGACTGGATGTGTGGACCACTACTGGGTAAGGAATTGGCTGGATGGTGGCACACAGAGAGTGGTGATCAAGGGCACAATGTCCACCTGGAGACCAGTGCCAAGTGGCTCCCTCAGGGGTCAGTGCTGGCACCAGTGCTGTTTGATATCTTCGTCAGTGCCATGGGCAGAGGAATCAGTGCAGCCTCAGCAAGTCTGCAGATGGCACCAAGCTGTGTGGCACAGTCGACTTGCCAGAGGGCAGGGATTCATCCAGAGGGACCTGGACAGGCTGCAGAGGTGTGCCCAGGCCAACGTCATGACATTCACCAAGGCCAAGTGCAAGGTCCTGCAGCTGGGTAGGCACAATCCCAAGCACAAGTCCAGGCTGGGTGGGGAATAGCTGAGAGCAACTTTGAGGAATAGGACCTGGGGGTCTGGGGTGATGAAAAACTCAACATGAGGCTGCAGTGGAGTGCAGCCCGGAGAGCCAACATACCTCCATATAATTGCTATGTGAGGAACACATAGATTTTACACTAACCAATCTAAATTTTTCTGCTATTCTGATGTAGTTTAGTGTTTGAAACCCAAGATTTACTTAATACTCTACATCAAAATGTCAACATTTTAAAATGACATTTATAATATCTCTCCTTGTGACATCTGAGCTTTACTAATTGTGCTTTTTTGCTAAGTTGTCTCCAGGTAGGCTTTCTTCCTTCCCCATTTTGCTTGTTCCTTGCAAATCTATACTTTTTAAATCACGTGGCCAATTCACATCAACTTCAAATGACTGAAGCTATAATTATGTTTTGTTATATATGACAATTGTGACTGGTGTTCGCAGTCAGACCTGGTTCCCTGATGTGTGATCTAACAAACACAGAAGACAACCCTATTCCCAAATTGCCTGTAATTGTAATTAAGGGCAGACATAAAAATTAGATGCCGCAAACATTGGAACAGTGCAGAAGAAAGGAGATGATGAATATCATAATAAGAAAGCTCATGTATATGTCACATAAATAAGCTCATTCTCTGGTATACAGTAAGGTCTTCTTTAGATGGTTTATGAACTAGCAATTTAAAGCCAAACAAATCACAGCACTCAAACTCTGTCTTCTGTGAGAAGAAAAACTGACCATAGTTGAATGAGAAGACTTTTGCACAGCACTATATCTGTATATGTCCTTGAAAATACTAAATGTCTACTTTTAAATTAAAGCAACACTTAATAAAATGCAGCAAAAAGCACATTACACAACTAAATTAAATCAGTATAGAAATCTACACTGGGCAGAAATGCCACACTTGCACCCCAATTCTTCAGCTTCCAATCGAACTACTTCCATAAATAACTCTAAATAACTCTTATTCTGTGTGAGAGATTGTAACTACATTTTACTGAGGCCACTCCAGCACATGCACACAAAGGACTGATGATTTTTTGAGGTCACTTCCAGCCCCTACCATTCTGTGATTCTGTGATACCAGCCTGGAGGAAAGAATGATTTTGCAATGTATCCGAGTGCCAAAATCTCAGTTCTTGCTTGTGTTGGGCACTTTAATAAGGACATCTGAAATCCTTCTGCCACTTTTGAACCAATACAGAGTTTCTCCTCACAGAGTGTTATCTTAATGCTTCCTCCATTTTAATTTTAAAGGTTGATGGTTTTCATGGGGGAACATTTGTACTCTCTTCTGGTAGGAATCAATTCCTGATTATGGTTTGATTCTTTTACCTCTTTGATCTTATTATTAATAACATCCACCAGTTAATAAGGTCTGTACTTAAACAGTACTAGGATGATGATCCTTGAGGTCTCTTGCAACCTTACCATTCTATGATTCTATGAGTACTGTCCCAGTTGAATATTTGCACCTTTCAGATACTCCTAGCTATAGACTGCACCTGGAAGGAAACCACTGACTGTCAGACTAAGATGCAGGGATCTCTCTTCTTCACATGAATAGCTCCAGAGCTACTACACAGTCTGTAGCCCAAAGTGCCACCAGCCTCAGCTGAATGCTGCATAGCCTCACAGATGTCCCCAGTGCTAGGTTACTGCCTGAGACACACAGAGGCACCATTTTTCTTTTGTAGAAGGGATTTATTTTAAGGCTGAAAAGTTTGGCAAAACATCCTAAGGCAAATTCATACTGCATGTCATCTGCTCTGACATGGCAGACAGGCAGAGTTGGAAATTAGTATTTCTTTGTCTGTAATCTTTACGAGATTATTACTGGTGGGAATTAACAGAAGTATGGTATAGGCAGAATTTACTCAGAGCATCACTTCTTTTATGCCAGATTTTATTCATGCATGTGTGCCTCCTTTCTCAGATACAGAGCACCCATTCTTTTCTAAGTATTCCAATATTATTTTCCAGATAAACAGACCAGTACTACCAGCATTTCATTACTGTTCACAGTTGGTGCTCTGTAATTCTATGTAATTTTAATTAAAGAAGAATTCTGAGACAATCTCCCCCTGTGCTACCGCCAAGCATACAATTAACTGTGTACAATTTCTGCTGGGAATAGTCATGCAGTGATTTCAGATTAATAATTTATTATTGCTTCCATATTTGTATTTAAAAAAAAAAGAAGCATGGGTCATGAACAAACCATCTACTGAAAGCTAATATGAATTTGAAAGGTCTGTTTCCTTGATGTAGATTTTAAACCTCAGGAGCTCATAATTCTATCCTGTGCACAATGAGGATAAATAATCTCCTTAGCTTTACCCTCTGAAAATTGCATGTTGGAAAGCCCTTACTGTATGCTTGAGTGAGGAAAGCAAGAGAAACAATTTTGTGCCCGACCTTTCATCATGTTTTTGGTCTTGAGTAAATGATTGTTCTAGTCCTTCAATACTGAAGATCCAATTTCAACTCTTGACAGCTCTGGGCTTTTCTTCACATTTGAATCAATAAATAATAATAGCAACTGGCTTTCCAGAAACACACACATTTGTGCCATCTTCTTCAGCAAATTCAAAAAAGAAGGCTTTTAGTGTAACTACTCACACCCAGTAGTCTTTATAGTGCTAAGAGACAATTGGAACAATCCTACAGACAGCTTACCTGAAAGCTTCTTAACTGAGATTCCCCCAAATCAGAGGAGTAAACAATACAACCCAGGCTGATTCAAATGCTGGAGTAATGAGGGAAGTCACTTGAATGCTGCCATAGTGACAAAGAATGACTTCAAATCAGAATACTCTGTACAGTTCCTTGTTCAAAAGGTTTCATGTGCACTATTGCTCATGTCTTTCTTCAATTTTGGGGGCTGTTAGGGAATACCATGACTTGGTCAGCAGGAAAGATTCAGGTACTTAGTAAATGAGATCAAAATACAACTTAATCCAGAAGTAAAGTTTATATTTGCACCTTAGCTGATTTCTTTCCTGCACAACAGAAAAAAAAACAAAAAACTTCAGGGACCTATATTATCCCACCACTAACTGATATTTTGATTTGGCACTGGAAACAACTTTCCTCACAAAGAGCAGTGTTCAAATGTTAAAAATTTTCTTCCAAGTAGATGCATCAATTTGCAAATTGCACTGCTTAGGAAGCAGGGATGCCCAAATCACAGGATCAGAGAATTGTCAGGGTTGGAAGTGACCTCAAGGATCATCCAGTTCCAATCACCCTGCCACAGACAGGGACACCTCACACTAGATTAGGTTGCTCAGAGCCCCATCCAACCTGGCCTTAAAAACTGCCAGGGGTGGGGCTTCCACCATTCTTCATTAGAAAAGAAACTCAACACAGTATGTCAGTATCTTATTTTGTTGTCTGAGAGAATGGCAGAGCTTCTAAGATTTAAAATTGTTACCTGCATTCAGTGGCACTCTGAGAACCTTACAATGTGCATAAATTCATTTAGAAGCATTGTTCCAGGCAGTTATTTTTACAAATATAAAGAGACCTTTTAATAATTGAGTCAAACTCTAAGTTCCCACACACCTTAAACATCAGGCTACTCAGGTTATAAATAATATGTATTTGAGGTGTAAGCGTTAAACACTTTTCAAGTGCTTTTTAAGAATGTAGGCTTCAGACCTATTAAACGGCAACTCTTTATAAATTATTGATCTTGCCCTACTGGAAGCAGTCGACAGTTGATGTGACAGTTGATGTGACAGTTGATTTGTTTATCTTAATATGGTGAATCCCCTTTGGCTAAGTGAGCAGAAAGATGGGCTGAGCTTTCAGGAGGGTTCAGACTTTGCCTAAACAACTTCACACTGATGGTAGGAGACATTTTACGTCCAAGACCAGAATGAGTCCACTGTTCCATTGTGTTTGAGCAAACATGTTACCATTTTCAATTCCTTTCTGCTTTTCTGAGGCNATGTATCTTTTTTCTGGTACTTTCTTGAGGTAAAATGTGTCTTAATGTTTTTTCCAGACATTCGGGACAGTGGGGGACCTAAGCCTGTGATGGTGTATATTCACGGAGGGTCCTACATGGAAGGCACTGGAAATTTATATGAT
>VWYK01120523.1:0-30088 GCA_013399775.1 Semnornis frantzii
AAAAAAAAAAGGAGAAAGGGAGACATTTCCAGGCACAGGGAAGATGTAGAGAAAGCGGCTCTAGTTAATGACCTGAGTATTGTGCAGTCACTATCACAGGGAACCTGAACAGTTGCACTGTACAAAAACAAAACAAAAAAGGAGGAAGATTCTCCCTCCAAAGAGGAAAGAGATAAGAGATTTCAGACACTTTGAGAAATCCCAGTATTACTTGGCAAGTCATACAGTAACTGACACAGCTCAGAGCTGGAAAAAACACCTCTGTGGTGCTGGGACAGGGAGGTTCTTTACAGTAAGTCTTAGGCTAATGGTACCTCACCACCCCTGCACATCTGACCACATGATTAAAGGAAACTTAACAATTAAGAAAGACCAGGTCTCCCTCCTGGGTACCTCATCTCTCTCCAGCATTTTCAATTAGCTCCAGGCTCAGGTACTGCAAAATTATATTAAATGAACTCTGAACAGGCTGTGCAGGTTGTCACCTTTATTTTACCCACCAGTACAATAGCTGTCCAGAAGAACCTCTACAAAGCTACCTGCATAGCTCTGAGTTCTGGTGGTACTTTTCAGATCAGTTAGTGTGCAATGGCCTGTATTAGCACAAGGAGGGCAGGCAGCCTCCTCCCATACAAAGACTCTACAAAAATGTCTTGATGGTAGCTATCAGCCATCTGCTCTGCTTTGGCCTTACAACAGAGGCAGCCAATTTGGCAAACTACCTTTCCCTCTTTTGCAGCAAGTTCAGAGCATGTGAGTCTGGCAAGGAAGTAATAATAAAGAGGACAGAAGTGAGTTCTAACAGATGCAAGCTTTCAAAGAGCTTATGGAGAAATCTGAAGTTGAAAAACAATGGGAAATAAGACAATGCTATTAATTATTTACAAGACACTGGAGAGTTGCAGTATGCAGCTGTAACTTAACCAAGTGCAAACCCTTCCAGTTTGGGTGCTGCTCAGGCTTTTGAGAACTTGGCTTCTTGTAAGGGTGAATAGGAGCAGCTTCACTCTACTCTGTTCCTAGGAGATCACCAGGGATGCTGGTTCCTTTGGTGGAAAGCACAGCCAAGGCTTTGCTGGAAAGTCTAGAGAGCACTCTGGCATGGATGAAGGAGGGACTAGAACGCTGTGATTTTTCATTTATTCCACTCAAAATAACTTAATTGGATGAACTAATCTCACTGACAGTAACTGACAAAACATCTGATCTAGGACTCCGGTCTTGCCTGTGTGCAGTCATGTTTAATTATCTCTAGGTTTTTTTCTGACACATACCCTTTTAAAAACTAGTTGTAAAAAAAACCCCAAAACACAAACAACCCGAAAGAGAAAGACTGTGGGAGAGAAACTGGGCTACAAGAAAGCAGGAAGGGGAGAAGGCCTTAGGGTAAACGTCTTCCTGTAGCACTCACTCACACACACAACCCACGCTCCTGCTGAACAGCAAGACTTTTTTGTTTGGTAACAGGCAAGTAGCAGGTTATACGCATTATAATATCCACCTTCCTGTTAAGTAGCACAGACCAGGATTTAAATAATGTCTGTTACATTTGTGTGGCTATTTTCACCCAGAACTCTATACTCACTTAAAATGAAGTGTTTGAAGTAAGGTGCGAGTACTATGTTTTAAGTAGAGAAAATATTCTGCACAGAACAGAAAGAAGGCTGATTTTGCCAGACAAAATTAACTGGTCACACAACAGCTTTGTCCTTTGCTGTTCTTTGTAGTTGCACCAACATCCTCAGAACTATTTGCTGTGGATTTCAGTACACTGGTAGTTGAGCTTTGAGTCTAAGGTGTAGATAAACATACTGTTGCTACTATACCTAAACAGACCAAATAACATATTTCCCTTCCACCAAGCCATCCCAGTGGGGATACAAGTGCTACTACTCCATTTCAACACGGTTGATTTATATCATCACTGAAGGTGGTTCAAGCTAACACAGACAAAGATCAAAAAGACTAGAAACACTCACATAGCACATTTTCATGAGATGGTAAAGTTTTGCATTTTCCCAACTACATGTATAATAGCTTGTTTTCCTCAGCTTGTATTGACCTAAGACTAATTCTGAAGACAATTCTTCTTTTCTTGTATGACAGTTATACAACGCACAAATAAAGAAAATGTCACTAACTACTTCATGTATAAGCTAAGTAAACACTTTCATTTGTACAGTAGTAAGAAATGAATTATACCTCTTTTTTGCTCTCCTTGTTTTGTTCAACTTCAATATCAATAGGGTTATTTCCATTTGCCTCCTCCATTTCATCCTCACTGGAAGACAAAAGCAAGCAGTGCTGTATTAGTTCATGAGGCCCTCTTTTTCTATAAATATCATGCTAAAAGAAATGCTTGGATTCAAGTGCAATAGTTTCACTTAGATTTATTCCCAGGGTATTTGGTTGCTTTAGGGTTCTGGGGTGGGTGTTTTTATTTGTTGGGGCGTTTTGTTGTTTTAAGTCAAGAAATTCTTAGTTATACCTTGTCTTTTAAAGGAGGACTTCTCACTAGTGCACTTAGGCAAAGTCAGTCTGTTCAGATGAATGCAAGATACATAAAACTGAACATGCAAGTTATCATTTAAAGCATGTGGGACACTGACCATTTCAACTTTAGAAAAAACAAAACAGAAACAGACTTAGAATTACAGCAAGTAGCTAAGCCAAAGTTTTCATACTACTTTAACATTTAGCAAGAGAGACATGCACAAGATGAACTCCCTTAAGAACAAGCAAAAAAAATTATGTTTGGGCTGTTGTGTTTTTTCGTTTCTTTTGGTGGTTGGTTTGTTGTAGGGTTGTTTGGGGTTTTTTGTGGGTTTTTGGGGTTTTTTTGTGGGGGGGAGGCGTGGGAGGTCTGGTTTTGCTTGTTTGCTCTGGGGTTTAGGTGTTTTTCAGTGATAGGCTCATGTTTCGGTCTCCCCTGGAAAGAGAGATTACCAGTCACACGATAGGCATGAAATTCAGGCCATATTGAATGTGACCTTGGCATACCCAGCCAGTTTGGTTTCACTGTAATTTTAATCAGATACTAAATCAAACGTATCTTCACCATTTAGAATTTTGGTACTGCACTCAAGTTAATAATTGCACTATTTGGGATGATGCTCAGAAACAAAAATAAGCTGATTTAATCAAAGCTGTCTTTTTTAAAAAAACAGAAGCAACAACTGCCCCCTCCCCTCAATCCAGCACAAAACTCCCCCCCAAAAGCCCCAAAACAAAACAAGACAAAAGAAACAAACAAGAAAGCCTAAACTTATTTTATCATGTCAAACTTTGCAGCTCAGGATGGAGAACTTTGAGTGGTACAGGTGTGTCACAGCACCAGTGCACAGTAGAGCTGTGCAGAGAAACCCAGTCAGAAGTTGTGTCATGCTATTGGGGTGCTGGAGCCAGCCAAGGGGTGCTCACACAGCAGCAGGGGACAGTAGGCACAGTGAGCGCTAAGGAGCATGGTTGCAGCACTGGTGCTCAAGTTTGGTTGTCTCCCTGCTGCAGTAACATGCTGTGTAGACACAGGCCAAGAAGGAACATACTGCTGGGTGGTTTGAGCTGGCATCCACCACTGCAAGAGCAGCCACTTGTACATGCTTTTTCTACTCTCTCTCAAGCTGCCTGGCTCACAAGCTGATTCACAAGGTATTTAGTTAGTGTAATGACCATCCCAGGGAATATCTACAAGCACCCCCTCCCAGAGCTGCATACACAAAGCCTCTTGCATACAACTAAGAACAGCTACCAAAAAACCTGGTCCCAAATGCACTGGGAGCTATTTTAGTGACAGTCTGAGGAGTTGGGGAATTTCCCTGCCTAGCCACAGAAGACATATCAGTATTTGAGTGAGATACATCAGACTGCCTCTTCTCTTAGCCACATCTCCAAAAGAGCTTCCTTGAAGTTCTCCCCTAGGCTTGTATTTCAGCTTTTCTGTGAAGGCCAAGCCCTCACAGGCCTGACTGTGCTCGCAGTTTGCCCTTCTATGCCAGCAATTTCCCTAGACATGAACTAGATCAAAACCCACCCACTCATTTCTGCAATTTTAAACACTGGCAACTATTAATGGAAGAACACTTCTGAAGTTTTGCCAACACCTTACCACACAGTGCTATCTCAAAATTTGGGCACCTCAAATTCACCTGGCTTGGCTTCTGTGCACTGCATGTCTGCACTGACAAATCCTTCAGAGGTGTAAGGGGTTTGGTGATGGCGGCAAAGAAGAGAAATCATGTATCAAGCTGATGGTCTGGTACTTAGCTTGCATTTCCAATCCAGCTGTCTGCCTCCAATGTTACAAAATTACAGCATTTGGCAGCCCATGTGGTTCTTTCCCAATCACCAGGTAGTCTGAGGTGCTGCTTTTCCCAGCAAACAGACATTGGTATCAGAGAGATGTATTTTCAGATTGCAGTAATCTCATTTATGAGCACATAACTCCTTGTAAAAGAATTTTTCTCCACTCATAAATCAGTAGAGAAATCAACCAAACCAAGTCAAAACAACAAGCTATTAAAAAAAAGGAGGCAGGATGGGGAGGAGAAAAATCGTAACAGTCTTTGCAGAGAAGGGAAAAGAATAGAATGGAAAAAGAGGCTCAGGTCAGAAAAAGCCAGCCAAACACTGGACAAGTTAAAACTGCTTGTTAAAACAGCACTGTTGATCTAGCAGAGAGATTGAATGAATTGTTGCTGTAGTACAGCTCAACCCTGCAAACACATTTCTTCTCCATTCTGAAACAAAGCTCACTCATATACACTAGAGCCAGCAAATACCTCCCTGGGAAGTTCTAAAGCAGCAAGTCTCTTGGGGGAAAACACTTTTGTAGAACTTTGCCTAATTCCATTAGGAGTCTTCCAAAGCCAGCAAAGACTAACTAGACTGGTTTTTGGTGGTTTTGGGGTTTGTTCTTTTTTTCCTTTTCTTTGGTTTGGTTGTTTTTTTTTAAACAGGTTGAGAAGGCACCTGCATCAAGCAGACAGAGCTGGTGGTGTTCAGAAGGATTTTCTTCCCCACACATGTCTGAGGGCACCTAATTTCTAAGGCCCTGTCAGCTTCAAAACCAGGCAAAGTCCTGTGGTGGTCTTAAGTCAACAAATATTTGCGGCAGTACACACAAGCCCACTGGCTGCCTAAACCCTCAACAGCTTGCACAAGTATCTAAGAGGGTGAACTTGCAGACAAAACTACACAAGGAGTCCAGGGCTCATCTGCTGAAGCTCAGTGGCCTTTGGAACACCATCACTCTCACCCAAATCCTAATGCAACCAGCACTCCTTGGGACACTTCTGCCTAAGTTCTCTTGTGCTAACCTCTTCACAGTCACTCAAAACCACAGTCTCAAGTTCATCTTTCTCAGGGAACACAATTCACCCCAAGAGCCTTATACTGGTAACATTTTTTTTTTTATGTAAAAGGCAGAAGAAGGGGCTGAGGTGATGAGTGCTGCCCTGAAACCTGTTCCCTGTTAGGTACAGGTCCTCGTTCTATTGAGCATCACACACACGGATGAAAGAAAGGCAGATTTCTAGCTCCTTTCATTACTTCCTTTTACTGTCCTGCTTATCTAGCTCTGCTGACAACAGTGCCAATCAACTTGTAAACAGTTTTAATTTCATTTCCTCCACACTCCAGTAGTATTAGAGAAAAAGTTTCTAGAGCAACGGGATAGTGACCACTGTAGTAGAGGGCAATCAGAAATAGCAGTGTTAAGAAAGGAACCTCACCTAACTGTTGACAGATTCCTTTTGGCTTTAAGAGAAGAGAAACATGCACAGCGGGGAAATGGGGTGGGGAAAGAAGGCGTGGTACCAGGAACCATTCTGGGGAAAATCCTGTATGTAGTTTCTACCAGGAATTGCTGAAATAGCCTAAAGGAATCTGTGTGTCAATATACAGCCTTTTTTCTTGCAAACCTACCTTTCCTCACGTTCCCTTTTTTGTTTACGAGCATGACGGTCCATCACGCTAGTTTTAGTCCTTGTCTTCTTCCAGGAGTAGTAAAATTTCACCAGGCTGGCTATTGATTTGTCAGGAAGCTGCAAATTAAACATGTATCTTTTTATATGTTTATATGTTAAAGTATCCCCAGAAGTCCACATACAATTGGTCCAGTTTTATCAAGGAACATCTGATCTCTCTGTGTTGGATTCTCTCAAAGGCTCAAGCAAGGCAGTTTGGCAGCTTTTCCAAAAATGACCTATGAAGGAGTGTTTCAGTGCCGACTATTTAGGGACATCAGAACCCCTAGAGAGTATCTCAGCAAGCCTCCATTCACCAGTCAGGTAGCTCATTCCCTTCAGAACAGCAAGAGCAAATCCAAAATGGGGCCTTAAAACACAGAAGTTTTAAGTGCCAACATAGGTAAGCAACTGCAGGAACTGCTGAATTGTAGGCTACATCCCAAGCACATCTTCAATGTTTGCCTAAAAAGGCTTATTTGCACCATCCAATGACAAAGTCTATTCAGAAGTCTCAATAAAGATGTTTTCAAAAGGTGAAATGTTACTGTGTGGGGAACTGACTACATAGGAAAGCACAGGTCTCAATTTTGTCTTTTTAACTTGTTCTACACTAATGTCATTGGTCTTCCTTTAAAAAGCATAAAATTATAGCATCCTTAAATCTGTACTTCTGAGTTATTCTGCATGAATATTCTTACACAGGAAAACTGCAAGGTAGAAATCCAGCCCTTCTTGCTCAATAAACATTTTAGATAAGTGTCTGATTCAGCTTGGAGGGCATGACAAGCACAGAGGAAAAGAAAACTGTAAGCAAGAGACTCATGTGATTTATCTCTTTCAGCTGCATCAGCTGAAGTCTCCATTTGAGACAAGTTTGGTTCTCAGACTGCAGGTTGACTTTACATTCTAATAATGGATCACACCACAATTATGACCCTAGTCCACAGCTGCATACAGGCATAAATCCATCTGTTCTGGCAAACCACAGGTGGTACTGTTGATGATGTGCTGCCAACAGCCACGCAGCAAGCTGGTACACAGAACTAACACAGGGACAACGCTGTTCATGACAAAGATCCACTTGGCCACAAACATCTGCTAGGACTGCCAAAATATCAGAACCAGCTCTTGTAAATATTGCAACTTGCTTTTAATTCTCTAGTTTTGATGACTTCTTTTTTCCCCTCAGTTTTAAGTGGCATCAGTGCTAACAGAGCAGCGTATATAAACTAACAACTAATGTGCTCCTGAACCATTAATTTCTGCCCTGTTAAACAGAAAGTTTTGTGCAATTTAATTCCTTTCATGCAGGAAGGCTTTTCTAGAAGCAACGAAAAATAACTAGGCAACAATGCATGAGTTTGGTGTTCCTGTATTGGAATGCACTTCACTCAGGGAGAGAGTCATGTTTCTGCACATAAACCAAATTGAGAATTTCATGCTTTCGTATTTAAACAAGCAACAGGACAGGTTTTATGTTCTCTTTTCCCCTCCAGGACATTCCCCTCTCCTTTTGTTTTTCCCTAGGTAGGAACAGAGGAATAAAGAAAATAGCTTCACCCTTTAGGAGTCTGCAACTCTTGAGATAGTATCCAGCTGTCCACAGTATGGGCAACTCTCATTATCTGACCCAAAGAAGTAGAGGACCCTAGGACTCCAAGACCATTTGAAAACAAACACTAGTGAAGGAACTTCAAGAAGAATAGGAGAACAAGCCTCTTCCTGACACCCTTTTGAAAAGGGACCAGGCAGGTCTCTTCACACTTGGGAGGCAATTCACCTTTTGCTTTTCAGCAGCATCAGTAAGACAGACCTTCATGTGTACTTTGAAGAGGCTGAACAGACTGCCACAGCCTATGCTCACTTCAAAGGGTCACAACCAGTGTAACCAGGTCCTGCTGGAACTATCAAGAGGCGCTTTACTGCAGGAGAGCAAGAACGAACCCTGGTTCCCACCCGGGTAATAAACCACTTGAGGAAACTTTCAAGATACAATTAATAAATTTTTATCTTACACCTCATCCTCTCCCTCTTTTGAAAAGTTGCACACACCCAAGCAGTTCCCTTTCAGGCAGAAACCTACCCTTGAAGTTCTCATAGTTTAAAAAAATACCACTACCAACCAAAAGCCAAGGACTGAATGCTTGCAATGATGTATAAACCTCCACACCACAGCATCCACTGACAGTCCCAAATCAGATTAAGCACAGACTTCATAGTTAAAATTAATTCCTAAAAACTAGGTTGTAAAAAAGGAAAATTAACTTTGCACACAGATGATCTTTACTCTCTGTGTGGGTGGGCATGTGTGTACAGACCATGCCTGACATCCAGCTGCAACAAACGCTACTGTAGCATGCTGGGGATTGGATACTGTCATTTCCAACCGAAAAAACCCTACGCAGTTCAAGTCTGTCCTGAAACAGGAAAACATTTCTACAGAGATTCTGGAAACAAAGTGGTTTCTTTCTATTCATGGTAGTATTTTTCTACTAACATCCTCTCTAGCCTGTTCTCTCCCAAGAGCGTTAAAAAGGAACCCAGAATAATCATAACTGATGAAGGCGCAACTGCCTGTTGTGTTTTTCCATTCCTGTGACACCACTTACCATCTGCTGGATCCTATGGAAGGTTTTCCCATGGAAACTGAAGGCCTGTTCAAACAAGACCTTGTCTTCCACTGTCCACTCATCTGGGAATGGAGTAAAGTTTGGCAGATCTGCCAAAGACTTCTCAATGTTATGCTTGTGCCAAAACAGCATCCCAAGGGCCTAGAAACAAAGACACCAATAGGACAATTGTCATCGCAAGCAGCATTATTATATGCAAAGGGAGGGATAAAGCACTTTTCTCAGGCAACATGTTACAGAATTTTAATTCTCAACTACACCAGACATTTCCGTGTTCAAGAAACCCAGAATCTGATCTCCACCCTGTTAGTTGTGAAGACCAGCTAGATGTTTATCCAAGCCACAGAGGTGGTAATGTAGTAAGACAGCAGCAACACGAAGGGGAAAGAAGAACATTTAAGGAATTATTCCAGCTTTACTGATCATGGTATGTAAAGGAAAGCTAAGCAAAGACTTAGGAAGATTGTCTAAAACCAGGTTGGGCTAATAGGAACTTCTTGCTGGTGCTCCACTCCCTTCGTTTCTTGTGCAACGACAAGGACAGTAGGACAGTTCAGTTGATGGGGGGTGTGGGGGGTGTAATTGTTGTCTATGGGGCATTTTCTAAGAGGGAAGGTGAAAAGGGGGAGAGTATGTTTGAAGAACGTGGCGAACATGTACAACTTTGACATACTGCTAACATCCCTGGCCAGGAGGAGGAAACAATCTCTTTCATTCTGGGGACTGCTCATTCGTTCCCTTGAGAGACATTTTGTTTCACTGTTGCAGTCTCTGGTTCTAGGTTCCAAAGTGCAGGCGCTGCACTTCACTACCTGCCAGCATTCTCCTCCTGTCATCTCTGATACGCTTGCTTGCAGTCACCTCTCTCCCAGGAGTGCACAGCCCCCGTGTGTTATGACACATCACTACACCCGGCATGCCAGTGACATGCAAGTCATCTTGGGAAAGGCCTGACTCTGCAGAACTAGAAACCAGCCTTTGGCAATGGCTGTGCAGAGAAAACAATTCCCAACATGCAGAGTAAAACACCAGAGTAACCTGCTTGTCATATGCAAACTCAGCTAGGGTTTCACAGCTACAGTGACCCTCATCTAGTAGTTCCACTCTGGCTGCTCAGAGCTACAAAATCCCTCCAAATCTGGGGGTTCCCCATTATGCTTTGCTATGCAAAATGCAGTTCCTTTACGGGATCTTGCAGAGAGCACATATAAAAATTAGCATTGCATGAGATCTCATCCTGACCTCCCAACAATGCCCAGGTACCCTTCTCCTCCCTTTTGCCATTCTAGGAACAAGAAGCAGTCTTGACTGCAACACTGTCACTCAAGATGTCATGGGAACTACACAGACACTTATCTCCATCCACCCTGGCAGGCACAGGGTGAAATAAACTATTTTGCAGCCACAGTAGACTGAGTTTTCTCTCCTCAGTGATTCATTTCAACTTCAGTTACAAGATTTATCAAACACCCTCTGTGAGAAAGCAAGGGGAAAATGAGGGAGACATTTTTGGAGATCAGGTTAAACACCACCTAAGGTGACAGCAAGAGCTGAAGTAAGCAAAAAAGGCTTTCCTCATAGGCTTGTTGAACAGGAGAGCAGTATTCTTCTCTGCCTGCGTTGTCCTAGGAAAGCTCTGCATTTGTACACAGGTGAGTACAGCGCTATTCCAGCCTTCAAGGGTGTCTGGCATAGGCTGGCAGGAAAGCACAGCTCACAGCCAGACTCACTGTAGCGTTCCCAAAAACCAGTGACTGTTATGGCTCAGCACAACCACCTACGGCCAGTTGCAAGACTAGCTGAAGTGGGATTGCCCTGCTGGAGCTCATCTGCTTGCCAGAGCCTGTCCTTTCCCTGCTTTAGAGATGGTGAGGTTGCAGGAACTCCCACCAGCACAGCCCTAAGCCTCCAGTCATCTTCTGACAGCAGCAGAGCCAACAACAAGGCACTTGGCCACAGGCAAGGGGACAGAAAGGACAGAATTATAGGAGCCACATGCAGTGCATATGCAGCCAGTTGGACAGAAAAGCTACTGGGCAAAGGAGTGCCAGCACATGTCCCAGCTACCCTGACAGGCAGCTTGCCATTCCCTCCAACAAGCTGGTACATCTTAATCTACAAAGGTAGGCTTTGGGCAATAGGCACGGACAGAAGAATGGGAATTTCTGTGAAGACTGTCAGCCAAGCCACCTGCACAGGGGTCCAAAGAAACTGGTTGCTGGGGAAAGGCATGCATGGGAAAGGGATGCCTTGACCAGGAAAGGCCAGAAACTGTGGCCAAATGTAAACCAAGCTCTGCCTGGCTTCCAGGGAGTTTGTATCAGCTTATCCACAGTTATCCAGCCAATGGCAACTCTAATGGTATCTGAAGAAAGAGTATCCCTTGGTTACACAACTAATCATCCTGATTTGAAAGTCTTGACACTTGTCCTGCAATACAAAATGAGTATGTGTCTTCCAGAGTGATACAAGATAGATCCTCTGCAGTTAGTTTCTGGAAGTGCCTAGTTGAGCTGTCTAGGAAATCCTGGAGGACCTAGGAAATATGTTTAACACCAGAGTATTATGCAAGAGGGTTAGAGAAGGAGAAACAAATTTTTAGAAGGAAGGAGACATTTTTACAAGTTGCTCATCCACTTTGCATCCTGCTGGGGTAGGTCCCATAACTTCTGTACACAGAGAAGGGGAGAAAAACAGGGTGAAAGACTGAGGAACGAGCGAGAGGTCTGCACCTCCAATGTTAACATGCATGCAAATCTGTCAGACAAATCTAAGTCTTTCAAAACACAAGAATTCAATACTGCTTTTTTAAAAAGTCACAAACTTCATTTCCAACAGTCCACACTCTCCAAACAATACTTTTCCATTAAAATAATTAAACCCATTTTTATTACCCTACAACCATCTATTCTAGGCAAATATTACTCACAATATCCAATACCAGGATATATCCATCTCAACTCAAGTGAGCTACCACCCTTATTTTCACTGAAGTTTGCAGCCTTTCAGTGCCTTAATCTTCCTTTTATTGCTGGTTTCTACCCTTGGAAACTGTAATTATCAAGTCTGATGATTCCAGATTTTGCTGGAAATGTTGCTGGCTCTCTCAACTTTAAAGCTCTTGTTCCTGTCTTTTTGAGTACGAGTATCAACCACTGAAAGTCTGGCTCAAAGATGACAGCAATTTAAATAGAAAACCTGCCCATGTGAATGATTGGTCTATGCTCTTAGCCTTTCCCTGAACAATTTAATCAACTTCCCATAGAATCCTTCTGTAAAGACAGTACATAATTTGCCAGTATGCTATGTCATTAGGTTCCCTGACTTGCTTTTCCAGGCAAGTATTAGTGCATAAGCAAGCTCTACAGAATTCAGAAAAGCTTCCCAGGCACAGGTATACTTGTCTCCCCAGAGAAGTGTTGAGATTCACATTAGTTAACTCAGGAAAGATTAGTACACAACCCTAAACCATGTGGAGTAAAGAAGTCTGCTCCTCGGACAGGATTTCTATCCCTAGGCTAAAAGGCACTGGTTAACCTCTGGGACCTTGTCAAGGTACTGGAGTATGTCCAGAGAAGGGTGACAAAACTGGTGAGGGGCCTGGAGCACAGCCCTGTGAGGAGATGCTGAGGGAGCTGGGGTTGTTTAGCTTGGAGGAGGCTCAGGAGTGACCTCATTGCTGTCTACAACTACCTGAAAGGAGGTTCTAGCCAAATGGGGGTCAGTCTCGTCTCCCAGGCAACCAGCAATAAGAACAAGGAGACACAGTCTCAAGTTATGCCAGGGGAGGTATAGGCTGCATATTAGGAGGAAGTTCTTCACAGAGTGACTTGCCTTTGGAATGGGCTGCCCAGGGAGGTGGTAGAATTGCTGTCCCTAGAGATGTTCAAGAAAAGACTGAATGAGGCACTTAGTGCCATGGTCTAGTTGATTGGATAGGGTTTGGTGATATGTTGGACTGAATGATCTTGGAGGTCTGTTCCAACCTGGTTGATTCTATGATTCTAAGTCATCCACTGCTACTGCACAGGTACTTCTGGTGCTCACTTAATGTAAAATTATTTCCAGCACGGTTTTAAAAAGTAAATAACCATGGATACTGGTTTGCCTCAGAAAAGCATATGATGGTTCAATAGCTCATTCATAACTGCTAATACAACCAGGAGACAGAGGTGGAGTTATCCACTGGAAACTGCAATGCAATCAGGCAGCAGTCCAAAGACAATCTCTTTAACAGTGTAGGGGTCGTGAAAATGTAGCCATTATAGGAAGCATAATACCCATGGTTAAACTCTGCTAGAAATTAAAATGGGTTTGGTTTTCTGCTTTTGACTCCTGAAGTAAAACTAAGGATGAACTCCATATCTCCAGATTACTACTAAGAACAGTCAGTTTTGGAGAAGTTAGGAGAACCAAAAAAAACCCCAAACCATACAAAAGGGAAGAAGCTGTTCTAGACAGCCACTTCAATTCGTGTCTTAATACCTGCTGAAAGAGATAAAAATAAATATTCCAAGAGTTTTACCTGCTCCATATTGTATCCATGCTTCTCTTTAGCAATGGCAATATATTCATCCACTGAAAAACAAAGACAAGGCATAAGAGCATTTATAAAACCACTACCTCTTACCAATTCCATTCTAAACCCCAGCCCTGCAGCTCTGCATCCTCCACATGGAACTCTCAACAATGGCTGCTGTTCAGGTGAAATAGTAAATAAAAGCAACAGAAAGTCACCAGACAAACTACTACATATTTTTCTTAACAAGCCCAAATGATGCATGATATCCAACCCAATTTCAGCACTTCTGAAACATGGCATATAGCATTTCAGAACTTGCTCATCAAAGCTATGGACGTGACTGTCTCAGTTCCTTTTTTTTAATTATTATTCTCCCAAAGCAGCAGTTTTCTTAAGAAAAGTCCTCAGACACATTCCATACCTTCCAACACTGCCAGAGTCCTAGCACTGCACAACCGCTGCAGATATCTTGGCAATTTTTTTCAGACCTTATGCCCCAGCAGTTTTACATCTTGGACAAAACTCCATCTCTGTGCATTATTAGGCCCACCAGGAGCTTTTAACGATGTGAAGATGCCATGAGGAGTTACATTTCACATAGATGAGACTAAAATCAAAATGTTTCTTTCCATATGAGTGGCTAAGGTTCACTATATGCAACACCACCCATCTCAGAGGGCTGGATCCAAGTCAGTACCAGCAGTGCCATTCTGAAGCCAGTGCCTTTGTGCATGGCTACTATTAAATGCACTGCAACACCGCCTTGGAAAAAACCCACAAACTAAACAGTGTACCTCCCACTTCACTTAAAAGTGGAAGATGCTGGAAGCACTGGTTGTCTGTGGGATCCCCAGTACGAGAGGATACTGAAAGACTCATGGCTGGTACACACTTCAAATTATGGACTTCAAGTCAAGTAATTTTGCAGTGAACTCAAGAATCATTGCTCCCTACTTTTCTGCAGATACCCATCGAGGAATGCATGCACATTCCTGTGCTGAGCACCTGATTCAAGAATGCATGCACAGTACCTCCAGAAGGAAATGGTTTGCAGCTAAGGAAGGCACATTTCCCACAGTCTGGGCCTGACAACTTCAGCTCTCAATGAGTTTCTCCCAGGTTCTCTGTTTTTATGAGAACTCTTTCATGAGGTCTCTGAATTTAATACCACAGCATTTCTTAAAGCCTCAAATCTTCCTTCAGCTGAGTAAATTTAAGCAATTACACCAAAACATATTGGAGAAAGAGACCATCTAAATTGATGAAGAAATGCATAGGATGAGAGCACTACCCTCTCATTTTCAGTCTGCCATCAATACAAAACATAAATATAGGTACTTAGACACCCCATCTTAGAAGACAATATGATGTGTGATATCGATATGGCCTCTTATCTGGAGAGTCATTAGTAAATTTTTGCCAAAAAAGCGTTGCAAAAGAGAGCTTTAAGTGCCATGGAATGTTCCACAAGAATATTCATACAGCCATATGTTGAGGCAGAAAAGCATGTAGTACATACAAGCATAGTTCCATGATTGCAAGAATGCCTGCTCTTCCAAGCTCCCACCTGCACACAGCAGGGACTCCCAACGGGTTGACAAAATTGTTGTTAGACACTGCTCTGGATGCATTCAGTAAAAGGTTTTATTAGTCCTTTGGAAAAAGGTACAGTCCCAACCATTTGTACCTCCTGTAGTACAAATGCATCTGCCTCTTCTATTCAGCAAATTGTTTCTAAGAACCATACTGAACACAGGATGAAAACCATCCCATCTTGCAAATTTCTTCTTGCACAAAGTAAACACAATAAAATGGCTAAACAGACAGTGCAGTGATGGGGACAGTAACGAAAAATTCTTAGACTGAAATCACTCCACTGCCTAATAGAAAAGTGAATAGTTGAGGGTTAGCAAAGGGTAGAAACCTCAGAAGCCAGCTTTGACAAGGGATGAAACAAAAAAGACCAAAAACCAAAACCAGACACACAATTGTGGAGGACCACACAGAGAAAGTGGGGACAAAAGGGAACTGCCTCCTCCCTACACACCATTCCTTCCCTCCACATGCCAAAGAGGGCAGGGAAATCAGTAGGATGTGGGCAGAAGAATGATTTCAGATGCTTCCAGTCTTTATAACCAGACCAAAAACAAAGGCTGCCAGGAAACCTCAAGTGCAGCATTTCCCCATACTTCAGCTAAATGTTCTCAGCTTTTTTAGGGCAGGTTTTGCCCATGCAGTGTTATATATTTTCTGTAAGGCAGAGGGGGAGGGAAAGGAGTTGAATTCTCTAAAGTCCAAGGCTGAATTAAGCTCCTGAATGCTAAGCACTACTGCATTAAGTAGATGCCCTTTGCTGTGAAAATATCTACAGTTCTTGATTTGATTTCAGCATCTTATCCTTTAATACAGCCAAATAAAAGATGAGGTGGTTCCCCTTGCTTGCATATTAATTTTCCTATGTCAGATGTTATATGCAGTGAGAATACTTCCTCTTCTCTTGCACCCTAACCCCCTCAAAAAATAAATAAAATGACTACAATATTTCCTCTCCTAACTGAGGAAGAGCATTAGCAAGGTTATCCTACCTATCAGTAGGATTTCTCTTAATTCAAGTCAATACACCACAGAGCCAAACAGCAGACTATGAGCAACTGGACATTATGAAAGGTGGGAGGATGCTTTTCTTGTCACAGTAAGGTCTGTGATGCCTCAGTGTCATCCCTCATTGTTATAGCAAAGGAAGACAGAAGAAAAATAAGAGGTAATAAGGCAGTAAACTGACCATGCGCACACTGCAGTGCTCCCTCTATATACTGAGGGTCTGTGAATGAAGGAAGGACAAGGAGTACTCCATTGTAACACTGCTCTTGGCTTGTCCTCTGCCTGCTCACTGACAATTTAGCCCATTTTGCTTGTCATTTCTTGGCTAATTGCAGATTCAGTTGCTTTGATGTTTGCAACATCTGAGAGGTATGACAGCATCTTGAGCAACCCTTCTCATTGCTCTTTCTTTTACCATCACTTTCTATATGAAAGAACATGACACTAGTTGAGTCATATGATCCCTTTAGTCTCCCATACCAGTAGAGCCTGGAACTGACACAAGTTTAATGCTTCACATGCCACACCGGAAAAGTATGTACAGTCTTCCATTTATGCCTTCCATATGGACCTCTAGCAAGCTCAAGGCAGCGGACACAAGAGATTCTGCTCCACTGCATTTCAATGGTTTTCAGTCACACTCAGCATGTAACCCAGCAATCTGTTTAGACATCAGAGTTCAGAGCCAGAGAAGCCCAGGGGCTAAGCCATGCTTACACCAGAAGAGACAGTTTGCCAGCACAGCTCTTAGCCACTCTCCAGAAGAGAATAAGCAAGAGCAGCAAAGTATTCCCATCCCATTTCCCCTAGCATAAACTACAGCACCGCAGACTACTTCTATCGGCATAATTTTTCTCCAAACACGTCAGACAAAAGCATTCTTCCCTCCCATTCAACTCATTTCTCTATGCTGGAAAGATTTTTTTTTGGCACAGATCAGGCCAAAAGAGACAATATTTGAATAGAGGCAGTTGTGTGACACATGAGATGCATTGCTCCTGTGAAGGGTCTTGTTGCTACTAGAAACCAGATGAGGGGAAGGATGGAAAAGAGACTCATAAAACTAGTATTTCTTCTCTTGCATACATTTCAGCTATGTAGGGGGATGCAGGATGCTTCTGTCTGCCCCATACCCAAAATGGAATGAGCGCTCGTCCACAAGAGCCCCTTCCTAGAGCCTGTCATGCTCAGGCAGACAGAAGCAGCACAGAAGGTGGGGGTGCAAAGGGAATACAGCCCCACATACTGTCCCCAGCAAAGAGAAGAACACTTCTCCCTAATACAAGAATTGAGGTCTATAATGAAATGACCAAAGAATCCCGGGTGCAGCACCTGTAGATCCCACTAACAAAGACAAGAGAAACTGAAGGGAATGGAAAAGGAAGCAGAAAAAGATGTTTCTCCTCCTGTCATACAGAGAGCAGAGTTTGTGACCAATTAGCCCCCTAAATTTTGTGGTCTTGTTTCCAGACATCTTTCTCTCTCACCCTTTTCTCCTCCTAACCATCTTTATAGCAAGAATTCCTCACTAGAGACAAAAGGAAGAGAACTCTCTTGGCTGACAGAGGGAAAGAGAGACAAGAACAAACAACTGCATTGCTGATTTTCAGTCCCGTGTCCTAGAAGAGTGAATTGAGAGATGTAAAACAGAGGCACTAGTTTCACGAGCTCTCCCACCCCATCTTGAAAAGGAAAATCCCTGAAAGCAATGACTCCACTCATCACCATTTGATCAGATGAAACTATCTCTCCTAATAGGTCTTTTGAGAGAATTTCTACCCCAACTCAAATTGCTTCTTAATGACCCTACCAGCACTGCATCATGTTTCTTAGACTTGGTAACCCCAAGGAGGTTTGCAGCAGAAGAGAGTGTGCTAAAGCTTATAGAAAGCAACAGGAATGCAGAGGTAGAGTTGTTGCTGCAACCTCAGTTCACCCCTATTACTGGGGTACTGCAGGAGCTCTGAATGCTTTGCATATTACGTGATGCAATACCCTGACAGAACAGGGTGAAATGAGGACAAAAGCAGCAGCCTTCACAGCCTCAGTAATGTGCTTCACAGGGTTTGATCAATGCTGGAACCTGTGAGGAATTCAGGATGTTGCTGCATATCTCCCACTCCCCTCCATCTCACTTGATAAAAGGGGAAAGAAAGAAGGAGAAACAAGTGTAAAAACTCAGAACAGATCAATGTTATAAAAATAAGGAACATTGATTAGACACATCCATGTGAAATTCTTCCAAGTTTCAAATCACAATTATGATGGTGCACAAACGACTAAGCACAGGCTTTGCCTTGGCTGTAATAATGAGCAGCTGCATTGCTGTCCACTGCCCTTGCGGCATCAGTGGAACAATCCCGCCACCTCGTGGTTCCAGCACAGGAGAGGATGCTGCAAAAAGCACAAAGATTGGACAAGCATCTCGCCAAAGCCAGCTGCAACAGGGAGGTGGGGAGCAAGCAGAGAGCAAAGGACAGTGGCTCGATCACTTTTTCTGGGCAGAATCGCTTAAAATAAAATCCGCCTATTTAAAAGGGTCTTCTGTCTTGGAAACGCTATTTTCCTGTCTTGGTAAGATGTCACTTGTGTCACTGATAGGAGAGAAGCAGAGAAAGCCAGAACACAGTCAGGTTTGTGACCCAAGTTGCACCCACTTGGGCAAGACAGACTTCTTTAACACTGTTTCTAGGAACAGAGTGCTAGTTACACTGTTTCTAGGAACAGAGTGGTAGTTACACTAACAAAAAGGCTGCTGAAAAATTTTTGCAAGTAATTACTTGCAGCTGAAGGCATGAAAGGATGTAGGTTTCAACTGCATTGTGTCCACAGGCAGCAATGAAAATTCTGAAGGCAAATAGAAGACAAAGGGAAAAATCAACCTTATCTGGACAAATGTACCTGAATAGGACCAAAAGAAAATATCCTGCAGCAGGGCAAGGCACCTTGAGTCACAAGACTCCACAGTGTATCTAACTGCTAACCTACTTGCCGCCCTGTAACTCAGACTTTACTTGTGTATTATCTCTTGTCCGCATACAAAGGACCAGAGGGTGCCAATCCTGGCAGCAGGGCCAGGTTTAAGCACCCCTGGTATGCAGTCACTTGTGCTCCCAAGTGGCAGCAAACATTTACTGGGACCCCAGAATCACAGAACTAACTAGGTTGAAGAAGATGTTTGAGATGATCACATCCAACCTCTCATCCAGCACCATCTAATCAACTAAACCATAGCACTAAGCACCATATCCAGTCTATTTTAAACACTTCCAGGGATGGTGACTCCACCACCTCCCTGGGCAGCCCATTCCAATGGCAAATCACTCTTCCTGAGACAAACTTCTTCGTAACAACCAGCCTAAACCTCCCCCAGCACAGCTTGAGACTGTGTCCTCTTGTTCTGTCACTGATTGCCTGGGAGAAGAGACCAACCCCCACCTGGATACAACCTCCTTTCAGGTAGTTGTAGACAGCAATAGTGTCTCCCCTGAGCCTCCTCTTCTCCAGGCTGAGTAACTCCAGCTCCCTCAGGTGCTCCTCAGAGGGCTTGTGCTCCAGACCCCTCACCAGCCTTGTTGCCCTTCTCTGGACATGTTCAGGTACCTCAACATCTTTAAATTGAGGGGTCCAGAACTGGACACGGTACTCAAGGTGTGACCTAAACAGTACAGGGGCAGAATGACTTTCCTAACCCTAGTGACCTGTAGTAGTGGGAGGTGGCCCTGCCTATGGCAGGGGGTTGGAACTAGATGATCCTTGAGGTCCCTTCCAACCTTACCACTCTGACTCTATGATTCTAGTCCTACTGGCCACACTATTCCTGATACAGGCCAGAATGCCATCAGCCTTCTTAGCTACCTGGGTACATTGCTGGCTCATGTCAACCAGTACCCCCAAGTCTCCTTCTTCCTGGCTGCTCTCCAGCCACTCTGTCCCCAGCCTATAGTGCTGCATGAGGTTGTTGTGGCCAAAGTGTAGAACCTGGCACAGACTTGCTAAATTTCATGCCATTGGACTCTGTCCAACTATCCAGCCTGTCCAGGTCCCTCTGCAGAGCCCTCCTACCCTCCAATAGATTGACATTTGCTCCCAACTTGGTGTCATCTACAAACTTCCTGATGGAGGACTCAATCCATTTGTCCACATCAGTGAAGATATTAAACAGGACCAGGCCCAGCACTGATGCCTGGGGGACACCACTAGTGACTGGCTACCAATTGGATGCAGCACCATTCACCACCACTCTCTGGATCTGGCCATCCAGAAACAACCCAGCAGAGTTCACCTGTCTGAGCCATGGGCTGCCAGCTTAGCTTTGCCAGGAGTTTGCTATGGGAGACCCCTGAGTAACTGGACTAAGAAACCGCTCCACCTAAGAAATAGCCACTCCTCTCCTGCTGTGTTATCTCCCTTCACCCAAGCAGCAGTGAGGCCATGTAAGCACTGAATGGTGGTGGTTCAAAGGACTGAGATTGTCTCACCTACCAGAATGGACACTCTCAGACTCTGCTGTCACCAGCCCTAGCTCCTAGGCTGCCTCCAAGCCCTAGCTACACGGGCTGCCCCTTTCTCTTTGTGCTAGCTTGCTCAGGGCACTAAACAAGCAGTGCACACTAATAAGCTAGAAAAAGAACACCATTATTTTTCTCCCCAACCCTTTCTTTCTCTCTTTTTTTTTTTTCCCCAATACTGCTCTTTGCACAGCCCGTATCTAAGGGCAAGTACAAAGTTGAAACTCCAGTGATGCTTAAAGACCTCAGTCATCTGCCTTTTGATTTTTGACACACCAGCAAGGCTGCACTATAGACAGGTGTACTGAGCAATCTAACACAGTTTTTGTAGCATGCCCAAAGCTTGTTTATCAGAAAAGCCTTTTGCTAGTTGATGTTACTTTTAAAGCTTTTGTCAACACATGCTCATTCCTAAAGGTGGACTGTAGCTGACACTATCAAGGAAAGGCTCCACACACTGCATATATGTGTGGGGAGATGGATTAATGAGGATTTCCATAAAGGAAAGCCAGTCAGATGATGCTCTCTTGGCTTTCTGATGCTGCTGCTGTCCTCCCTCAGAAAGGCCACGTAGATGTTCATTGTAAGGACACTGATGGAGGGCCTAGGGACCTAATCTATGACCATATTAGATCCAAGTATAGCTATCACTTGGACAGGTACTGGACGGTATTAAATGTACTTAGCACTTGATACTGTGTTTGTAAGTCATGTAAGAACATAAAATGAGCACACTAACTTCTGACAGGGAGAGAATACTCATTCCCATGTATGGCCTTTCAAGACACGGACTAGAAGTTACAGATAGGATAGATCAAGCACCTTAACCACAGAGTGAGTTTATACCAGAGCAGCTCTTTACTTAGCACAATGTTCTCAACTCAGTTCAAAAAGCCCTAAAGCCACATTTACTCTGCTGTCAAACTATGGCTTGAGTTAACTCTGAAAGGTTGTAGCCCTGGATTGTATACTTAACTACAGGCAGCAACATGCCCGTGCAATGCAAGTAGCAACGTTATCAATACAATTGTGACAAGGGGTAAAATGTTAAAGAAAAATATATTTGATCAGGTGGTTCAATGCAGGAGATGGCAGCCTGGATTGAAAGAAACCTCCCTCACATACATTTTCCTGTGGATTTTTTTTTTTTTTTAAATGCCCAACAGTGCATCCTTTCCAAAAGCCAGGTTCACTAACCCAGAAAAATACCATTTGACACACAATGATGACAGTCAACACAGCAGGCCACAGATTCAGACTACCAGTAACATGATACAAGGCTTTGGTAATCTATTCAGGAACAGTGTCAGCTCTTTATATACATCATACTTTATATGATGAAACCCTTGTTCTGCAAGGTAGTCAGCACAGGTTACCATAAAGGTTGGTCAAGCAACCTGCTGCAAACCAGCTTCAGAAGCCACCGAGGCATATCCAGACCTCTGAAGAGAGTGATACCTTCCACAAGGTCCATTTTTCACCCTTTGAAATATTCTGAAGCCTTCTAAAACCAGAACTATTATGTTCGTTGTTATAATAGGAATGCAAATTCATACACGGGTGACTCCACTTCCCCATGACACAGGGTCTTTGTGTGGTACAAGGGCGCACACACAAGGTTATGCGTGCGAGCAGAATAGCCTGTAGGTTAATTACAGCTCATTATTATTGTTACCAATAATAAAGCCTGTAGAAGCCATGCTGACTGCCTTTATAATGGATACAAAAGCAAAAGAAATGATCAATCTGTCCCTTAGCTACTTCCTTGAAGGATGTCACTTAGGCAGAGAGGAAGCATGGGGGAAGCCAGTAGGCAGTGAAATGAAGACGAGTTGGAGTCACATAGAGGAGGTGCCCTCGGTAGATGTGCCAAGAGCTGCTCAAAGAGTGAAGTGATCCTGGGAAGCTGGATTGCCCACATCCAGCTTCTCAGCAGCTTCAACAGAACTCCCTGATCCTGAATGGTGAGTGGTCAGGCCACAAAAGCACCCCTTACTATTTCAGTTATTTTTTACAACCAGTGCCCTCGTTTCCAAACCCAGCTATGAGTAACACAGTCTCAGCAACCCGGATGGCCTCTACACAAGAACAAGTTGCATAAAAATTTGCTTTCAGCAAAATAAGACAAAGAATGTCAGGGACTAAGTGACAGCAACTTGACATCGGAGGGGAATGAATTCTTTAGTTGTATTTTGTGAATTATAACTGCAATGCTTTTGTTCCTTCTACATCTGTAGTTAAAAGCCTATTTTCAGATGTTTGGTGTTGGTCTCTTATGAGAAGGCAAGAGCTTTCCCATAATTCCAGTCAAGACACTACTGCATCTGGGTGCCTAGAACTAAAATACTATGTCTCAGACTTGCTTTGAAAGATTCCATTTTCCTCACTTTCAGGTCAGAAGGATGCGAGCATTCTAGCAGAATGCAGAAGAGACCAATACTTCAAATGCACAGAGTGCTGCAAAAACTGAAGGGTTCTCTCAAGAACAGTTGTGGTTCTGCCATCCAGTTACCTGCTCAACCTCTCCTATTCCTGCTTAATCCTGCACCTGTTTAATCACTTAATAAGGCAAGCCATGATATAATAGAGCATAAACAAGCACCTACTATAGGTTAAGGTGCAGTGGTTCATGAAATTCCAGGTATCTTACCCCACACAACATGAGAACCTGGGCAATATACAGGAGTTTTGGGTGAAAAGTCCTTTCTCCATTGGAGATAGAAGATATCTATGGACAAACTCATATGCACTGCCCTAGTGTGTAGGTGGGCCAGGCTTTAGGAGACACACTCAACAAATCCATTCCTGCACTTGTTTACTTCCTGTACATCTGAAACCAAAGTAGTACAAAGAAATGTTTTCAACATCTCCGAGAAATCCACACAGAAAGACAAGCTTATACAGCCAGACAGACCCTGGACAATATAATCTTTATAGCTGCCTCTAAACCAAAAGTATTAGTGTTACACTGACAGATGCAGGTATTGAAAAACTATATTAAAAAAACACACACACAGAAAATGCACTACTACCCTAACTTGAATCTGTATGAGAAGCATGATTGAGAAAGTAACTTAACATGTAGTGCAAAAATAAAGAGTACAGGAAAAATAACTAGTGGGAGTGGTTCCTAATTAGAGCAAATAATGCCTCAGCAAACACATTACAGTCAGGGAAGTACTGGCACATGTGCTTAAGAAAGCCTAGCTGCTCTGCCTCCTGCACCAGCACCACTTTGAAGGTCATACTCTGCAACAACACATGATATGGAAAGCTGTTACAGCCATAACCTCCTCAAGCATTCCTCAATGGAGGATGTATCCCAAAAAGAACTACTCCCTGCCTGTGCACAGCTCCAATCACATCCCTATAAACACGTACTTGTTGGTGCATTTGCTGACTAACCTTGTTCAAAGGGAAAAAAAAAATATAAAGTAGTTATCCTCTTGTTCCCCAATCCTCCTTATTTTTCTGTTGCAGCTATAGTAAGAGACAAGGTGAGGAAAAAACAACATAGTCCTCTGAAATGCTCCAAGCCTGCCATTCCCAACAAGATCAGCAAGATTCACTCAGCCCATCCCAGGGCTGGGTGCAAGCAGGGCAAATTAGCTGCAGCTTGCTAGTTCTTGTCATACTGGTCCTACAAGTGCCTGGTCCAAGGGCCTATCAGGTTGGCTAAGGCTGTTCTCAAACCTATTTCAGATCAAGGCTTGCTGCCAGGGCAACTCTTAGCACAGCTATTATCACTCCATTACATCCACATCATGTCTCCAACTTCTCTTGGGGGGAAAAAAAAAAAGAAAAAACAACACAATCACTCCCTAGGGCCTGCAGGAGTTCAGTCCTTGCAGCAGCAACAATAGTGGTAACCTTCAAACTGGGTCATCTCGACATGTTTGGAGGCCTGTTTCACACTGCAGTGAGGAGGAACAAACAGGTGGCAGAAGAGAACAAAGCATATGGAGAAACTGGTGACTGTCCTCAGTAGTACCCCTCACTTTCTGCACAGCAGTAAACTAATTCCTCCAGGATAACATCAACTTTAGACAAGAATTATAGAATCTACGAGGTTGGAAGAGACGTCCAAGACCATCCAGTCCATCTCTATCCAATCAACTAGACTGACACTAAGTGCCTCATCCAGTCTTTTCTTGAACACCTCCCTGGTGTTCACAGGGATGGCACAGGTTGGTGTTCACAACACAGGGATGGCAACTCCACTACCTCCCTGGGCAGCCCATTCCAATGCCAATCACTCTCTCTGTGAAGAACTTCCTCCTAATATCCAGCCTATACCTCCCCTGGCACAACTTGAGACTGTGTTCCCTTGTTCTGTTGCTGGTTGCCTGGGAGGAGAGACCAACCCCCACCTGGCTACAACCTCCTTCTCTGGACACTTTCCAGTACCTCAACATCTCTCTTGAATTGAGGGGCCCAGAACTGGACACAGGACTCAAGGTGTGGCCTGACCAGTGCTGAGTACTGGTGGAAGAATAACTTCCCTTGTCCTTCTGGCCACACTGTTTCTAACACAAGCCAGGATGCTATTGGCTCCCCTGGCCACACTGCTGGCTCATGTTCAGCTACTACCTACCAGCACCCCCAGGTCCCTTTCTGCCTGGCTGCTCTCCAGCCACTATGTCCCCAGCCTGTAGCACTGCTTGGGGTTGTTGTGGCCAAAGTGTAGAACCCCGCTCTTAGCCTTGTTAAATCTCATCCCATTGGCCTCTGCCCATGGATTCAGGTTGTCCAGGTCTCTCTGCAAAGCACTCCCACCCTCTAACAGATGGGAGACACCTGCTCCTAACTTAGTGTCATCTGCAAACTTACTGATCATGGACTCAGTCCCCTCATCCAGATCATCAATAAAGATATTGAACAGGACTGGGCCCAGCACTGATCTCTGGGGGATACCACTAGTGACAGCTGTCAACTGGATGTGGCACCATTCGCCATCACTCTCAAGGCCTGGACCTCTAGCCAGTTCTCGACCTCTATCAGAGTGAATCTGTCCAAGCCATGAGCTGCCAGCTTTGCCAGGAGCTTGTTGTGGCAGACTTTGCTGAAGTCCAGGTAGACTACATCCACAGCCTTCCCCACATTCACGAAGAGGGTAATCTGATCATAAAAGGAGATGTCTTTGTGTTTAAAAAATAAATCCAAACAAGCTGCACACCACATAATCCACTGTGCCTTGGGTGAAATCCATCCCAAACACACACTAGTCCTTTCAAACTAAATTGCTCCCCTAGCTCCAATACAAACCACTGCTGTGAAAGAGTTAAAATACCATGCTTCTTTAAATAGGCATTTGGGATCCAGTAATATCAACCTGCAGCAATAATGATGAAAGATTTCCACACAGCACTGCAACAGCAGCTAGCACAGCAGATGACAAGAGGGAAACTGCAGCTAAGTTTGAGGCAACTCAGCCACTCTTGGGATACACCTATAGGTTGGTATCTTCTTTTTACTGTTTGCAATACTGCTACCATAAGCACTGAAAGTGATCTCATCTACGATTGAAAAACTGCATCCCTTCATCTTCTGAGCATTTTCTGGAATGCAGCAACTGCAGTTGCTGAGAGTAGTGGCCTTAACTATTATTTCTACAGCTAAACTTAAACAAAACCTTAAACAGAACAACAACTGTCTCATTTCTGAATGAATGGGGTTGCGTTCTTCAGGTACTGCACTTGCATCCAAGCTGCTGGGTTCTCAGCATAATATGAAATTAGATAAATTAGTGGAAAAGCAGAATTTTATCTTTCTTGCTATCAGTGGGACAGCCCACAAACTGGTATTTCTAAGGAGGGAGTACATACAAACAAGATCATAATTTTCAGGTATCATTTTATACCTTCACGAGTGACAAAAGATAAGCACCTAGCTTCAGGTGACAAGCTCTGAACCTTAACCCCTCAGATGTGCAATTCTTGTCTCTACCTGGCAGCTGTTTTTTAAGGCTAACCATTTTCATACTACCAAAAATACCCACCTGACAGAAAAGGAGAAAAAGAGGCAGCTCAGACACAGGCAAACAAAAAAAAACCAAACAAATAAGAAAGGCACAATACATACTCTCCTCCTTTCAAAAACCTCCTACAGCACTTAGGCAGACACAAAAAAAAGAAAGAAGTTCAGCTAAGAGTTCAGCAATACTTTTTTCTCTCTGGTGAAAAGCCTAAGCAGCTCCACCCTCCCATCTCTGACCAAGGTGGCTGGACTCTCACTGAGGGCCAACACAACCTTTCCTGGGGTTGTGCTATAAACCAGGTCACAGTAATGACAGGTGCTGGAGGGAAGATGGGACCAAAAATAAAATCACACTTATGACTATTTCAAGGATCCTTTTTACAGTATGGTGAAGAGGAGGGATTTTAAAAGTATATTTGTTGATGCTGAATATGCATTTGACTACATTCTTCCCCTCACTGCTGCTGCCTGGGGAGGGGTGCCTGTGTGCCATGGAGGGTGGTTCCTAGGTACCTCTGAAGCATTAATCCTTTTCATGTTAATCCCTTTGTCTCCCATTTGTACTTTTCCACCTCACATTTACTGCTAGGGCACCCTACACCCCAAGGAAAACAAGAACAGATGATGACAATGGGAGTCATCTGTGCACAGAATTCACAGGCCAAAACAAGTGAGATGAAGAGGAAAGTACATGTCCAGGTAGAAGCCCTTCTCAAAACAGCTATGGCTGAGTGACACACTGAAAACAGACTCACCAACACATGATCACACACACTCAGTAACCTGAGAAGACAACCATTTTCATGTCCTCTACTCTGGCAGTCATCTGAAGTCAAAATTTTAGAAAAAAGTGATTTCCAAGTTTCTTTAACATCGCCTTTAAAAGGCAAATGAACCAATAATAATAGCCTGTTCTAGTCAAAGATTACCCCTTGAACCACAGCTAGAGAGACTCTGGCCACTTAAATGTGCAACGGGCCCTCAGAAATTCTGGTGTTCATTTCACCTCCACAACAGAAGACAGCTACCAAAATTTACTTTCAAAGAAGGCTGTTGACACTAATGACCAGGACACACAGACTTGGCTGAGAGGCTTTTGGGACCTTGAATATCAATTTGTAGCTTCTCAGGATGGAGCACCACTACTCTCACACTCCTAAATTGTTACCCAGCCTGTGGCATAATTAATTAAACCTTGCCCATTCAGACACAACAGGGTTAATATCCTTAGTAACCATAGCAACAAGCATTTTTTCCTCCATCAGCATCTCAGCTGGTATATTGTTGCCTTCCCAGTATCAGGTTTTGCAGCACATTCAGGGACCCCTCCCTTTCTCTCAGTCACAGGGCTTGGCCAAGCATATCATGAGGATGCTAAAGCACTGACCGCTGCACCTCATTCTGGCGTTCTTCTGTCCCCATGTCCTCTGGGCACCAACACTTTCCCTCCATAGGAGGAAGGAGATTGTCTAAATTCTCTGCAAATGTACCAAGGAAGACAATGTAAAGCAGGCAGCCAGCCTCAAAGGAAGAGATGCCATGGGGTAATAAGGGACGGACTGGTGCGCACCCGAAGTTGGCACACCAGTCAACCATCAGATCAAAGAGAAGCAGCACTGCAAGCCAATAGACCTAGCTACCATCCACAACCTACTGGTACTAGGGACTGCTTCTTCAGTGACACCCCATAAACTGTAAATCCACTGGACACACCCATCAGGACATCATCAAGAAACCAAAACTTCTGTCTAGTGGCATATGTGTCTTCTGTCAGGAAAAGAGCAGAAAAATTACTTTCAAAACAGAGTTTATCACTACCAAAGCAATATGTCTTTCTCCTCCTGCAGTTCACCTTTGAACTGCAAATGCATAAAAGCAATCATCACATCCCATTGTCTTGCCAGGTTTCCATCCCTCACTCTTGGGCAGCTGCAGCATGCCAGTACTTGCTCATTTCTAAACCAACCCAATGTCATTTTTAGGGTTCCACCCATTGGTGTGCTTGGCACAGAGACAGACACTGCTGTTTTATTAATAGTTTCATGCTTGCCCAGCTCTATCCTGTGCAGGGTTTCCACAGCATCATTACAATACATTCTTCACCATTTTTCTCCTCCTTCCCCATGGGCCATTCAGAAAGAGCAGACGTCTGTCATCCACCTAGCTGTTCTTGCTCCTCAGTGTCACCTTGCCCAAGACTTCACGCTTCCTCCTATCTCCTTCCCCACCCTCTGAGACGGAGTCTCAGCACAGCCAGAACAATTGCCCTCCATGGCACTAAGTCCTCAGAGTCTCATTTTGAGAGCAGGTTCTTTGTAAGAGGTGCAACATCACCCACAGCACATGGGGTATTTGGAGCAGAGCTAGAAGGGGAGCACAGTTATTTTAAGTCAAAATGTTCAGTTGCTGCACAATAACAATTCTTTCTTTGTTCTTCAAAAGAGACAGGACAAACTTCTACCTTTGGGCTGACTTTGTGAACTACTCACTAATAGTGACAGCTGCTATGCAAGTGACCCCTCAGAGGCAGAAGTCCGGCCGTAAATATAGAACATGCTGGCAGCATTCAACTTCAGCATTAATCTGGGCAAGGCAGTTAGTGGTTTGGACCCAGGATTAATGGTTAACAGGCACAGGATTAAAAAACGATCAATGTGCCAATACATACTTTTGTTTCATTTTCTGTATCATAACCATAATTTCATGGCATCCAGGTGAAAGGTTTCTCCAACATGATTAAAATATTGTTCCAGCACATGGGACCAAAACAAGCTTTAGCTAGTTTTATGAGCCTGGAGCATCTACTATGCAGATATCTACCACTTCTTGGAAGACACGCTGGTCTTTCTAGGCATTATCTCAGTGGCTTACAGAGGACCTCCCACAATCTCTGCCAGTTTGGCCAACCCCTGTCAAACCTATCAGCGTGAATTGCTCTGGGCATTGTCATAGATCTGCTTAGAGTGTTTCATAGTACAGGTTCACCTTAACAGAGGTGGCTTCCAAAAGCTTTACCAGCTGCACAGAACTGTCTTGCGCATGAGAGCTATCAGTTCACTCTCAGCTGACAACTAACATGTGATGCACTTTCACCTTCACATTTGAGTTCCAGCCACAGAAAAAGTGGAAAGGCCTTTGACTTTTAAACAGCTCACTGCAAGAACTGGCATAGGATGGATTAAAAGGCTTTGGAGTGCAAGGGAAAGCAACTAGACACAAACACCAGCATGCTGCTGACTGGAAGGATTTATACACCTACACTTCAACCTGAACAGCAATGTTGAAGGAATGGATGTGCAAGCTAAGATTCATAGTTCTTACAGCCCAAGGGGCTAAAAGAACCTCCTGGAGACCACAGCTCCTTTCAATTGCCATTTCACACACAATTGCCAGTAATTCCTCCCACCAAGTATAACACATCACAAAAATCCATGGTTCAAACAAAATCATCAAGAAATAGAGAATACATCACTTCCTTAGATAACTTCCAGCAGTCATACACAAAAAAATGACATAAATTCAGGCATTTCATTCTATGTCCAAGCGGACAGCAGCCATTTATTTGTATTATGTGTGCCTCTTACCATGTCAAAACTTCCCTTTGAGAAAATAACTGACAATAGTCCCTTTTCAGTCTCTTTTCGGTAAGCTAAACAGATGCAGTTTGCTGCATCTTCATTTTCCAAAACATTTTGGTAGCTCCCATGTCCATCCTTTTCCCAAACTGTCAACACAAGCCACTGTTCTGAGGTTCATTTTCTGGAATTCTGCTGGGTGCACAGGCAGTACTCCAGCAACTACTTCAGCTCTTTGTGCCCACATCGTCTACTGAGTAACACAGAGTAATGTGAAACTTTTGACAAATTACCTCCCCATTGTGTC
>VWYK01120533.1:1424-12241 GCA_013399775.1 Semnornis frantzii
TATGCAGGTACATTCAGCAAACCTAACAGTTTCCTCTTTCTGCCCAGAAGTGGGGAAGGTCAAAGTAAGTACTTGTGATGCAGCCATACTTCTCTGCAAGGAGATGGTGATTATAAAGCAATTATAACATCAAGAAAGTGTATTTGCAAAGGTATTCTCCTGTTCACAAAAACTCACAATCAAACCACTTCCACAGTAACTTGTTGCTGATCTGAACTTAAATCATAGAATTGATTGAATCATCGAATTAATCATAATCTTCTTCACCAGCTATAGTTATTTTATTCAGTGTTGACTACTGAATCCAAACAAATTAGCATGAGAAACTGAATCTGAAGCTTGACCATCTTTGGGCAGAGGAAGGAGTATTGCGCAGCTTCGCTCAGCTCAGGTTGGTGTGAGGTAGTCCTTAGTTTTAGGATGGGCAATTCAAGACCAGTAAGTTCAAACACAGTCAGGAGACTGAGGCATGGGCTTATGTTACTTAATTGATGTTGTCTAGTTTTTGTCTAATTGTTATTTACATTCCTAAAAGAGAAATGGCAACAACCAGAAACATCTTAAAGCTATCTCTTTGAGGAATGTGTGAGTTGTCCTCTGGAGGTGCTGATCTCTCTCTCCATTGAGGAAGGGGCTAGATACAGAGTTGTGAAAAATAATTTGTATTAGACACCTGGAGTAAGTGTTAGGATGACTGAATCAAAGCCACAGCATTTGCCAGTCGCTGCTGTTGGTCAGCTGTGACAATAGGAAAAAGAAAAAAAGGGGGGGGGGGAGAAAATCATTGTTAAAGCAACGATTGGCCTAAGATGTATTTGAATTTTAAAAAATCCCCAAGGTATGGAAAAGCAAGATAAAAACTGTTTCAAGGAAGTGAACATGGGGTTGTCTGGATGAGTCTGCATTAAGTTGCCAGTCTGCCATAATTCAGTACCAAAAATCCTTTTTTATAATCAGGAAACACTTTTTGCATTTAGCCAGCAACAACATTTACTCTGGAGTGACGTTAAAAGTAAGTAAGTAAGGTATGACTGTGGCCCTTAATCCATTTGCGGACGAGAGAGTAATATTCAGAGCTGGCTGCTGGTCAAACTGCTTATCTACTTTAAATTTTTACTCAAAGAAAGGCAATTTCAAAATGAAAGGTAAATAAAATATGCATTTTTCAATTTCATGTAGGGAGGCTGTTGGCTCCTTCCCCATGTGCTAATTCAATAGCAAAGCCTGTGCCAAGCTGTAGACCAAGTTTTTTAACCTGTAAAGGTTAAAAGCCATTGTTATGGAAAGGTTCATGGACAGCACAGCAGGTACAGCCATCAGTTGGACACCTGCTAGCCCCAGGACCCTGAGCAGCAGTGGGAGGTCATGCAAGACCCCTATTTAAGGGAAAGAACAAGCAGCCACATTGCTATAAACACCTGGATTGTGAGATTAAACTGCCAAAGAAAACAGCAGCCTGAATACCATATACTGAATTCTGCTCCTCAGAGACCTACTTCTCTGAGTCCTGAGGAAATGTAAGAAGTTGCCTAGGCTTGCACAGAAATAACAGAATATTTACAGTAGTGCCAGCAAGAAATCTGTTGGCAGTTCTCACCTCTGTACGCTTGCAAAAAAGCAAGAGCTTTCAAATATATGGCAGCAGGTTGGCTGCCCCAAGTCTCCCTTGGCCTGCACCCTGCCAAAATGGCTTCCTTCTGTGCTGCAGGAAGAAAGATAAATGAGGAGATTCAGTCTTTGGAGGTTGCTGCCTGTCAGGAAAATAGTGAATACTCAGCACTTCTGAAAAACCTCTTTTCAAGTCCTCTATTCCTTAGTCATTTAAACACTAAGAACAGAAGTACCAGTGAAACACATGTAAACACAGGATGTTAGCAGCCATCCCAAACAAAATCAATTCCCTCTAGGAATCCTGGGCTGCATCAACAGAAGTGTAGCCAGCAGGGCAAGGAAGAGGATTCTGCCCCCTTTACTCTCTTCTCGTCAGACCCCACCTGGAGTCCTGTGTGCAGTTCTGGAGCCTCCAGCACAGGAAGGACATGGAGCCAGTCCAGAGGAGGCCATGAAGATGCTCAGAGGGCTGCAGAAGCTCTACTGTGAAGACAGGCTGAGAGAGTTGGGGCTCTGCAGCCTGGAGAAGAGAAGGCTTCCAGGAGACCTTAGAGTAGCCTTCCAGTATCTGAAGGGGGCTACAGGAGGGCTGGGGAGGGACTATCGACAGGGTCTTGTAATGACAGGACGAGGGGCAATGGGTTTAAACTGGCAGAGGGGAGATTGAAACTGGATGTTAGGAAGAAGTTCTTTCCAGTGAGGGTGGCGAGACACTGGCACAGGTTGCCCATGGAGGTTGTGGCTGCTCCCTCCCTGGAGGTGTTCAAGGCCAGGTTGGATGAGATCTTGAGTGACCTGTTCTAGTGGGAGGTGTCCCTGCCTATGGCAGGGGATTGGAACTGGATGAGTTTTGAGATCACTTGCAACCTAAACCATTCTATGATTGAATGCAGAAGAGCTGGGTTTTGTTGGGTTGTTTTTTTGGTCAGCTCTTTCAGACATATTTCAAATATAATCATTAATGAGAGCAACCTGGAGCTTAGTCCCTCTGACAGCAAGCAGAGCAGGGCACATCCAGTGCTGGAGGAAGCAGCACAGTGGAGGAAAACCACCAACCCAGGTGCTTTCCTCAGCACCTCACACAGCTGTGTCATCATAAACGGCCTGTATAGGCAGGCAGGAATGTTGCTGATTATCTGGAGAACTGATGTCTTCTGGATATACCTTCATTAATTAATTTGTAGATTGAGAAGCAGTCAGATATGCAGAAAGAAAAAATGCATAGCAAGAGCTGCCCATGCACATCCCTCTGCTGTCACATAGGGAGCTCTGTGACTGACCTTCCTCCGAGACAGGCTCTCCATGTGGCAGGGACTGACCAGAGCTCCATCACAGGATGTTAGGGGCTGGAAGGCCCCCAAGGAGGTCACTGAGTCCAACCCCCCTGCCAGAGCAGGACCAGACAATCTAGCTCAGGTCACACAGGAACACATCCAGACAGGGCTGGAAAGGTTTCAGAGAAGGAGACTCCACAGCCTCTCTGGGCAGCCTGTGCCAATGCTCTGTCACCCTTACAGGCAAGAAGTTCCCCTTGTGTTGAGCTGGATCCTCCTGTGCTGCAGCTTCCATCCATTGCTGCTTGCCCTGTCACAGGGAGCAAGTGAGAAGCTGCAGGTCTCTCACACCCTCTCCAGTCCCCTCCTCATCCTCATGGCCCTCTGTCTCACTGTCTTTGCTGGGGCTTCACCCTGCAGCTGGGCACAGCAGCACACACACACCCCACCACCCCCCGCAGGTGGGCATGGCTCTCTGTGCCACCCTTGCCTCAGCTCAGCTGCTCAGGCTTGTTTCCCTGAAGGGGTAGGAGAACCTTTCGGAAGGCAGGAGGAAGTGGCGGGAAACTTCGGGCAGCTCTACAGTGTGTGTGCGTGTGTGAGGCGACTCCTCCAGATGAGGCTCTGTGGCCTGGGCTCGTGCAGCTCTGAGGCGCCAAGAGGGTGCAAGGCTTCTCCTGAGGGGGCCTGGGGGGCTGCGTGGGATTCCCGCCCCGGAAGCTGCCCCGTCAGGGAGTCGAGAAGAGCCCTGAGGGACAGGCGCCATCTTGGCAGGCTGAATCAGGTGCGCAGGTTCGTTCTCAGCAGCCTTTCCTCTTTCTGCCTTGCAAACCAGAGCTCAAAGTGCTCTCTAAAACAGGGCACTCTGCTAGTGAAACCAGTTACACCACACCTTGCTGCTGCTGCAGGGGGGGGTGTTGGGAGGGAAGGTGCAGGAAGCTCCCCTCACAGAGGAGACTGAGAGGGGATTTGATAAATGTCTATAAAGATCTGAGGGCTGGGGGTCAGGAGGGGAGACAGACTCTGCTCACTTGCTCCCTGGGACAGGACAAGGAGCAATGGATGGAAGCTGCAGCACAGCACGTTCCAGCTCAACACAAGGGGCAACTTCTTGCCTGGAAGGGTCCCAGAGCCCTGGCACAGGCTACCCAGAGAAGCTGTGGGGTCTCCTCCTCTGGAGCCTTTCCAGCCCTGTCTGGATGTGTTCCTGTGTGACCTGAGCTAGATTGTCTGGTCCTGCTCTGGCAGGGGGTTGGACTCAGTGGTCTCTTTGGGACCCTTCCAACCCCTGACACCCTGTGAGAGGTGTCAGGGTGTGTGGGTTGTTGTTGAGTGGGCTGTACAGGGGCTGCCCCGTTCGGGGTGGCTGTGCCTTCCCCTTGGCATCAGAGCCATTTTAGCAGGGGTTAGCACTTCCCAGGGGCCTGCATCAAACCAATTTGATGGCAATGCCACAAGGAGAACTGTGGAGCTTCACAACTCCAGGGCCTTTCATTTTGTGGATGTGAGTACCTTTAGTTCTCTTTCCTTTTTGGAAGTTTGCTTACAGAATGAAAAAGAATGATTGAGAGTAACCTGCCTGCATGAGATCCAAGCATATCGACGGGTGGATAGTAGTTCTGGCCACAAAGCCAGCAGCATTTGAGTTCCTTCAGCTGCTGAAATACCACCCTTGCTGGGTCACAGACTTTGCTCGCTGTTGCAGCAGAACCTGTCACCTTGATCTTCTGGAGCCCATGGGCTATTTTCCAGCAAATATGCTACATCAGGAAGTAAAAATTGAAAAATGTTGTGCCTTGGCATTGTTTGCACACTGGGTTTTAAATGTTTGCTTTATCCAGCAAATGTTAGATAGGAGCTGGTAAAGGAAACTATTGTTAAGAATTAATGAGCCCTTGAAAATGCATAGATTTATAGATTTCCCCCCCCCCCCCCCCCCCCCCCTCTCCGCCCTGCCTCACAATCCTTTCCCAGCACACATGGTGCNCCCCACCCTGATTTCATACTCTTGGAGCTTTTAGAGTTCACAGGAGTACTTACTGTGGGTGTTACCTAGATGAAATCCTTTTCCTTTGGGTGTTTGGTGAGGATTCAATTAGCATTTAGTCATCAAGGCAAGCAAAAGATAACATTGGGCAAGGACTTTCCTGGATCAGACCATTGCACAAAGTTCTTGATGCTCTGTCTGCCATTGACAGACACATGCACTCTTGCTGTACAGCACTGCCACTGCAGCAGCAGGATTTTTGATTGAGGGCAGAGCAGTCTCAGATCCAGAGGTGCAAACGTAACCCAGTAATTTATGCTGGGCAGTATTTTCAAATGGAAATACAGACATGTTGGGAATGGGGGAGGTGTATGTTAACACTGCTTCTGTGCACTGAATTGGAGAAGCAGTCTCTGTAATGTTACTTCCACAAAATACTTCTAAATGTTTTTTGTGTCCTCTCTGTGCTGCATGCACAGAACAGCTTGAGACTATACATCTAGAAATTCAAGGAGCCTGTGCAGAGGTCTGCTAAAACATCTTATTGAGCCTAACAGTACAAGAGTATTTTCTGAAGCTGCAATGTGTCCTGAGGGGCCACTGTTTTCCTCATAGCCTTCAAAAATCTTTTCCACTTTTCCCAGAAGAGTTCTCAGTTCTACTTTTCTGAACAAACAAAGCAAAATTGACTCTCATTTAATTCAATTATGGATCTATATGTGTTGCTGTGCTTAGCTTAAAATAGCATGAGGTATTTGTTTCAATTATCAAATATAAATAATGAAGAATTTGCTCTTAGGCATGGAGAAGAGAGAAATTAAGAAGCAGTCACCTGAGCTATGAAATTTAACTATTAAGTTATATAGAAAAGCAGTGAAAATCAGGGGAAGTGCACTGAGTATAGACAGGTCTAATTGCTGAGGAAAACAGCAGGCAAAAATCCATTTGCAACCCTTTAGAAGGTGTATGTAATGACTGGTGTGGGACAATGGAGCAGATAATTGACACATAGTGTGGTTTGCTATTGGCCGTTCCTCCTTAGAGTGAGCTCTTATTAAGGCAGTGATTTCCCTCCCTTCAGTTTTGTGTACAGAGGTGCACTTAGCAGTTATGATCATTACCTTTTTTTAAAATCCCATTAACTTGAAGTTTTCTATCACCTGGTGCTATGGAGCTTATGTCCTTAATATGAGAGACAATTAATTTTGGGTAGAACTTTTACTTGCCCCTTCGTTCCATGGCTGCAGTCTAGCAGCTAATTTCACACCAAGGACTTAATTACTTTACCTTTCCTGGTATTTCTCTTTTGCTTAAAGCATTCATAAAGACTGTGTAACTGTTTTGTGAAGTTCTCATTAGAGTTAAGAAAAGCTGGGCAAGGAAATTCTTTAAGAAATAAATGTGTGCATGTGTGTGCATTTTAAATGCTGTTTAAAACAGAAAAACTGTTGGCAGTGCTCTGTGACACTCTTTAGTGCTCAAACAGAAGTGAGCATAATTAATGCAGACCCATAGAGACCTCCACAGAGCTGCCTCTCTTTTAGCTGGGATTTCTTTATATTGGGGAGAAAAAGAAAAAACCCACAAAGAGATGAAGATGTAATTTTGTAAAGGTATTTGTATGTTTTGTATATTCCAGTGCCTTTCCAACTAGAGTCTCTTAAAGTCTGTATTTGGCATCCTTAACTCCAGCAGATTCAGGATTTTCATGACTGTTGCCTGCTTCACACAATTCTCTTCCCCCTGTGTCAGTCTATATTCCAGTGTTGTCTAAACTAATATAAACTCTCCTGTGAAATGGGTGAAGTGTGGCAGCATTGATGTTCTGCCACTGCATGAAGTACTGCAGCTCTGCATTTCTAATTGATGTGCATTGGTGCTTGCAGGCAGTGTTACCAGGATATCCAGTTCTTGGCTCTGCCTTTGCTTCAACCACTTCCTTCTTACAGGAGGTCAGTGCTGTTTGTATGTCTTCAATGGAGTATTTATGGCATGTTTTCCACCTTTGCTCTTTCTGCCACCTGAAGGTACACCTCAGCCTTCCCATCAGGTGCGGGAGCAGAACCAGGGTGCAGAGCAGGTCTGTGTGTCACAGAGAGGGATTGAGCGGGAGAAAGGATTTTGCTGTAGCCAGTTCCCATATGAACTTCTGTTGCTGTCTCCAGCCTTTCAGTGAGATCAGATCATCTAGGGAATAGTCAGTAATGGGAGGAGGTAAAGATAAACTTCTTTCTTTTCCCAACCACCTAGCTGAAATGACAGTGAACCCTTTCCAGCGTTTTAATAACAGCAATGTACTTTGTGATGATCTGGTCGTTCAGGAGGTATCTCCATTGTGGACAAGGCTGAAGATGAGCATCCAATTATAATACAGAGTGAAATTAAGTGTTAAAGCTTCCAAAGGATAGAAGAAAACATGTCCATGTATCACTTTTTCCCCTCTCTCCTACTCATAATCAGATCTCAGATAGTGTGGCACACCCCGACTGAGTTAAAATCTTTCATCTTTTGGTTCCAAATGTTTTCATATTGGAGGGCAAACAAGAATCTTTTTCATCTAAACATGCAATCTAAAGCATGCCAAAATGGTTCACTTCTTCACATGTTTATAATTGTGTCACCTGAAAGAAAAGGGGGAAAAGAAAGGGAAAAAAAGTTGTAGCACTTGTTTGTATATTTTTCAGGCAGAGTGGCTAGACTACAGAGGCTCCTGCAACTTCTCTGTCTTGTAGAAGTGCATGTGGTGTGAACAAAAATGAGGTTTTTTTTCACTCACATTTTAACTGCATTCACTTCAAAACAATGTTGTGGTTACCAATCTGACTATCAGAGTCTCTTCAACAGCAGATGTCTGTTAATGCCAAAATACAGTGATGGGGAATTTTTAGAGCAGTTTCAGCCTCACTCACTTGATGTAAGTAGGAACCCAACTGAGTGATTTTTGTTTTGACAAGAAAGTGATGAGTTCTGCCCTACTCAAAATTCTGCACTGAATGTTGAGCTGATGGAATCTGAGTCCAAGTTGATTTGCTTCCCTGACAAGGAATGATTTCATCTGAAATCATTATATGATCTGCCTTGCAAATATGATCAAGTTTGCATCCAAGAGTTTGGATTCTCTCTTAAAAAGAGGTGCTGCAAAAACACATCTATATTTATCTGTAGGTTAGGAAGCTTTAGATCACCAACTTTAGGCTGCTAATGATAAACACACAATAAATGTATAGTCATGATTAAGGTAGTTGTAGGTAGGCTATGTTGCCTTACCCATTCCACTCTCTTTTGATTTAAAGAAAATACAGCCAAGGTATTCTGAAACCATTGTTTCATTTAAAAATCTCATATTTCCCTTTCCATCAAGTAGATCTTATATTTCCACATCTTAAAATTGACATTCAAAGATTTGGAACTTGTTGTCATGGTAACTATTAGCTAATAAATCTTTATTTAAAAAAATAAGGATGAGATAATTAAAGTTCATTCTCTTTTACTTAGTGGTAGTGCTAAGATAGTTTTATCCTCCCCGACAGTTTTCCTTTGAATGAAGGGAATGACTTTAAAGAGGCATATTTTGCACTGGTTTTCTGCATTCTAGGGAATGTTAACTCAATCAGGTGGTTTTACAAGCAAAGTAGAGGCTGAAATATAAAAAGAACTATTGGTTCATTATCTCAGTTTTATGACTAAACCAATATAGATTTTGTAGCCCTGTCAGAATGCAGCCCTCATCATTCTTGCTGGCATTTCATAGTCCACTGGAATAACTAAACCTGGGACAGAGTTCACAGGTGCCAACTTTGTGCTTTCACTGGATTCCCCTCATGCAGATTTCCAGTTCCTACGTATTTTGAGCATCCTTTCACACTGTAGTGGCAGAAATCCAGCAAAAATGGACCTTGTCCAGTTCCAGATGTTAATTTAGTAATTTTGCCTGTTGCATTAATTTGCTTGGACTGAAGGCAGTTGAGGCCCCCTGGATAGCAGAAAAATTTATCCACCCATTTTCAACCTCTTTGTCCAACAGTGTTTAGATATTCTGCTTGGCACTGCCCACCACCCCACTTTGGAGCACAGTGTGAGTGCACAACGTTTTATTTGTCAAAACTGTTACAGAAAAATAGTCTTGAAAAGTCATTTCATCATAGGGATTGTGTTTCCTTGCATCTAAATTACTTTTTTGTACACTTAGGGGAGGAAGAAGCAGAAACATTATAATAACTTGCTGCCTCTATTGGGTCAGCTTTCACTTGAAGAGCCTCTGTGAGGATGGTTAAGACATGGCTATATTGAATTTTTGCTGAATGAGGTGATTTATGGACTTTCCCACATAGAGGAGATCTGCCTACCGTTTTTCCTGAGACAGAGTTCCTGTATGAGGAGATTATGTATCACATTAGGGAATGCATCATTTGTAGTCTCATAAAAGAATATCCCTGGAAAGGTGAGAGAGAATCCAGCACATCCAAAGATGTGTTTAAAGCCTCTGCCAACAAGGTCATCTTAAAAATTAGACACAGATTTACTTAGTTATTTTGCATCCAGTGCTGCTGACTTTCCTAAGAGGCTGATAATAAACTACTTCAGAGATGGGTTCATGCCTACAGGCAAAAGTGCCTGTGGTGCAGGAATCAGAACAAAGTGCAGCAAATCTGCTTCAGCTGCATGCTGGTTCAGCTGCACACTGGAGTCTCTGCAAAGGCAAGATGCAGAAAGGTTGAGTTTTGGGTACAGGTTTTCCTCAAGTGAGTGATAGCAGTGTGTCTCAGCGACAGCCATAAAGGCAGAGGGGCTGGTGAGGACACTGTCTGGCTGTCAGCTCCAGCTGTGGCCTGAGCAAAATGTGATGAGGATGTCTTAACCGCACCTGAAACTCTGGGGTTTGTAGTTCAGTGTGCTAAAGGTAAAATTGCACTAGCCTCCACACTGAGAAAAGGCAGTGCAGAGGCCAGGGCTTCCACACCTTTGCTTGTGAGTCAACATCTCTCACACCAGCAGTGTTTTAGATTTCCTGGTGTAAAGAACCTTTTAACTTCAAGAGAGATCAGATGCTTTTTTCTTCTTCATCTTTTTCTGACTCCTGAGTTGCCAATCACCCTTACAGAAATAAAAAATTCCGTCTGGTTCTGCAGATGAATGCCTGACTTTTAATTAACCCAGTGAAGGCATACAGATCAAATTTGCTGTATCCATTCATCTGTACTTGAATTAAGAAAAGGGATGTGTTCAGTGGTGTAATGTAGTAAAGTTTATTTTTAATTAACCTGATGTGCACTTGTAAGTTAAAGCTAATTTAGTACAGCTCATTCATCGTTTATATCTAGTACCAGTGGGAACAGTTTGATTTTCTACCTCCTTGGTTCTAGGCCATAAAAATATATCTATTACCTGCAGATTTCAGTCTTCTTCATTTAACTGACCTTAGTATTTTTAGAACTTAATATTATAGAAAAACAAAGTTGTTTTTTCTCCTGAATCCAGATTTCTGAATCTTTGTCCACCTTAACTTGTAAATGATGGATCTGAATTTCACAGATTGGACCTATTTTTATTCTTCCTAGGCAACTGTGAATTGTCCTCAAATAACTTCACATTTTGATGGGAGAGCTTACTGAATCAGAACACTGGGACTTACAGAGCTGATCTCCCTCACTGTTTCACTCTTGAGTCACATTTAACTTTCTGTCATATCATTAAGATTCCATAGGGAATAAAAAACAATGCTCCCTCTCTACTGCCCAACCCACTGCCCCCCCCCCCAAAAAAAAAAAAAAAAAACAAAAAAAAAAACCCAACAAAAAAACCCAGGCAAATTTATCCCAGTGACTTTCTATCTTTAGTCTTGGAATATTTTTTTTCTAAAGTCCATCTGCCTATGTGACTATAAAAAATAACCCTCTACTTGTAGCCATGTCTGAGCAGTATCCAGCTGAAACTCCTTTGTTTCC
>VWYK01120538.1:1078-11313 GCA_013399775.1 Semnornis frantzii
CACATGCACTTCAATGGATATTTCAAGTACCATTTGGGAAAAAAAAAAAACAACCAACTAAACAACAGCCTCTAACCTTTTGCTCTAAACAAGAACACTGAACGAAAATGAAAAGTATGAGTGTAGGGTTTATTTTAGTGTATGCCTTATACTAGGCTGAAACACTAAACTTTGCATGTGTGCCATTAGAAATAAACTACTTTAAATGTCAGAAAACGTACTGGAAATGATATAGTTCAAACTAGGCTGGGGCAAGAGGAAAAGTGGTGACATGAACACAAGGTATTAAGCTACAGATACATTTTAAAAAGATTCAAGTTTTCAATTTTAAAAACAATTCTGCTTTTTTAGCTGATGGGAAAAAGTCAGAAGTGTAGCTCAAAGTTGTGTTTGTCTACACGTACATCTCTGCTCAGTGCATCATTCTGATTAAGAATTGTCTGTGTAAAACACAGTATTACATATTCTCAGAAAGTCAAGATCTAGCTTCTTCAGGAACCTACCAGAGTTTACTCTCTAGATTCTCCCAGTCTCTCCATATTGCAACAAATTCGAAGCTTCGACAAACACTCTTAATTCACTTTACAAACAACACAATCAAGAAAACCTCAACCTACCTAACTTGGTACAACTGAACTGTCATAAACCTACACTGCTTTTCAATATGTTTCAACATTCAACAAATTTCTCCCAGAAAATGCAAGAAATGTGTCCCAGATGGCACGAAAGAGCTGCAACATTTGTAGTATCCAACTGTCACAGCAGTCTCTAACACCTCTCACCCTCAATTTACACTCTCTATTCTCTCCTTCTCCCATTTCTGACACTTGATCTGTTCTCATCCCAGGCCATTCCCCACATAAAAGGAAATTTTCACAGCTGAAACAAACACGAAGGCCCAGCAAACTCCATCCGTGGGGGAGGATGCCAAGAGATAGCAGACCATGAAAGCAGTAAAGGTAGCCAAGGCAAGCTGGCACCCCAGCACCTTAGAATCCTGGATCAAGGACCTACACTGCACAATGCTGGAGCCTGAGGTAGTGATATCTTTTTCAGTTATTTCTGTTCTCCTAATAGTATCTTAATTTCTTGACAGGTTGAAAGAACACCTCCTTCAGTGTGCTGACACTGCTGTTGGCATATAGTAAAGAGTTCAGTTCAACGGTAGCTTGGTGCTGGATTCACCTTTGTTGTCCATGGGGTATTTCAGAACCTGGCATGGCAAGGGTTTAAGGTTTGGGTTGTGTCAGATGGGTCTATTCCAAAGTTGTACCAGATGAGGTTTAGTTCAGGTAAAATTTCTTCACCAAAATGGTCATCGAGCACTGCAATGGCATGGGCAGATAAGTGTTTGAGTGTTCCTGGATGTATTTAAAAGATGCACAGATCTGGTATTTAGGGACATGGTTTAACAGTGGACTTGGTAGTGTCAAGGTCTGGATTTTATGATCTTCAGAGTTTTTTCTAACTGAAACAATTCTGTGATTCTTTTTAAAGCTCATCATATTTAGACTATGCACTACACATTACAGAGTACTTGTTTTAAACATGCATGGACAGTTTCAGTTTCACTAACAGCTTGTATAAGTTAATAGACTTACTCTAAAAAGCTTTGGAAAACAAATGTTCCTCTCTGTTACAATCTGAACACAGCTTTTGTCCTGAGGAGCTTGGAGAACCTCATTTTCACATGTGCCAGACTCACCATATGCCCTGCAAAACATGGCAACAGTGGCTGGTTCCTCCACTGCTACAAAATACATATGCTGGGAGGTTGTCATCTAGAGGTGACATCTATATAGAGGTCTATACAACCCTTAAATTGGGATATAATGAGTAAAGAACTCAGCCCTCCTAATGTGACAAATTACGTAAGAATGCAAAAATCAGATAAGAATTCATACTTTCTGTCAACCTAAAAGAGTGAGAAAACACTGCCAGTGTTTTCAAGGAACAGCTTCCAGGAAAAGCTTCCTCTTGTGTTGGTATTTTAATTCACTTTAGAAAATATGGTCACTCTTATGCAAGTTAAGTTTTGTTAAAAAAAAATTTTAAAAATCACATAATACCCATCAGATCACACATGAAGGGAAAGAAAACAACCCACCAACCCTCACTCCCCTAAATGGATTCAAAGAAGCATGGTTGGCTGAATTACTTCTCAAACCTCAACCCATATTTTTTACTAAGGAGAAAAAGGACATGAAAATTCAAATCATGCAAGAAATTCAAGTGAGATGTGTACTTTTTTGCCTGGCTAAACTCAGGCATTGTGGTCTGGGGGGATCAGATAGTGAGGTGGATTGGGAACTGGTTGAAGGAAAGCCAAAGATGTGGTCAATGAGATGCACTCTAGTTGGAGGCCTGCAACTAGTGGAGTTCCACAGGGGTCAGTACTGAGACCAGTTCTGTTCAATATACTCATCAATGACCTGGATGAGGGCACAGAGTGCACTGTTGGCAAGTTTGCTGATGACACAAAACTGGGTAGAGTGGCTGCCACACCAGAAGGCTGTGCTGTCATTCACTGAGAACTGGACAACCTGGAGGGCTGAGCAAGAAGAAATTAAATGCAATGTAACAAGGGCAGGTGTAGAGTCTTGCACCTGGGGAAGAACAACCCCAGGTATCAGTATAGGTTGGTAACTGACCCACTGGAAGGCAGTGAAGGGGAAAAGGGTCTGGGGGTCCTAGTGGATGGGAGGTTGACCATGAGCCAACAACATGCTCTTCTGGCCAGGAGGGCCANTGATGCCCCATGACAGGAGAAAGGGCAATGAGTGGAAGCTGAGGCACAGAGAGTTCTATGTCAACATGAGGAGGAATTTTTTCCCTGTGAGAGTGACAGAACACCGGAACAGGCTGCCCAGAGGGGTTATGGAGTCTCCATCTCTGGAGATATTCAAAACCCATCTGGATGTGTTCCTGTGTGATGTGGTACAGGAGGTCCTGCTCTGCAGGGAAGTTGGAGTGGGTGAGCTCTGAAGGTCCCTTCCAGCCCCTGACGTTCTGTGATTCTGCGATTTTTTACACAATCTCAAGCCCTGCCCTATGCTGAATAAAGTCATCATCACGAATACGAACTGAAAGTCACACCTCGACTACAGATAGATGTAAACATCCAGTACAGCTAGAAAGCACAAACATGATAGCCAGGTTTCTGCACTGGAGCGTGGGGAAGAGCGCCCTGACTCTCTCTGATACAATAAGGAAACTCTGAACAAAGAGGAAAAGAACTTCATATATGATGTCTAACCTATGCTCAGTAATGACTTACATACAAAATGAGCAAATGCACAGCAGTCTTGCCAGGCTCTTTATTCTCACCATCTGTACATTCTTCTCAAATCCATACTCTGGAATGGCTTCTACTGGTTTTTAAAGAGCTGATACTGCTAGAGTTTTACGGCTGTTAAAACAAAATCAAGCCCTAGCTTCATGGTCTTGACAAAGGGAAATCAGTAGAGGGCACCAAAATGCCACGAAAGTTTCCTTGATCTTTCAGTAGTTCAGTAAAAAAAAGAAACTTACCATCTCCAAGCCAAGCTGAAGAATAAAACCATGAAAATCACCTTGACAAGATTTATCCAGAACAGAATTTAAATACTAAGTATATGATTATTTAATCTGATGTAGCAGCTTACATAAAGAAGGAAATCACAACTTGCATTTCCATATAAACTGGTTAAGTCAAACCTGTACCTTTTCAAAAGTGTCAAGAATCAGTCCTCCACAGCAGAAACAATTCTCTGACCCTTATTTCTATCTTCCAAACACCCTGGGGGGGATGGGTGGGAGTGGTGGGGGCTACATAAAAATTAAGATTCTCATTAGATTTGTTAGCAATTTAGTTCATGTAGTTTCCATGGACTTGTACAATAGCTCTGACACACACCACCACTACAATTTAAGTTTCTATTCAGTAGTAGCCCTGAAGAAGTAACTTGGGTCTTCTTTTAACTGCACCACTTTTTATACTCTAACAAGAGCTGGCATAGAAACCATTCGATTCTTAAATGCTTTTTATCAAGACTTGATAAAGTAACAGAACTTCAAATATATAAATTATATCCTGTAATAATCTCAATAAACCATACTGAAAAAATTGTAAGGTGATAAATCCGCAACGGCACTGATTCCACTGGTGTCAAATCTTCTGAGCTAAACCCCTGTTTTCCAAGAAAGAACAACTACATACTGTGACTCTCTGGCACTGCAGGTACAAGGCAAAAACTGATCAACTTCCAACTTCACTGTAGTACTTACTATACTTTCACAAAAAAAAAAAGTGAATCAGATGCAAATCAAATAAAGTTTAACCTGCTATATATGTCAGTGAGATGACAAAATAGGCTTCACATAGAAGAATCTTGAGATCTCGAGTATTTTTATTTATCCCTTTTATTCATACTTTATTCATACCCTTTATTCGTATTCATACTCCCCTTTATTCATACCATTTCTTGCAACTGTCACCCTCAACATGCACTATCTCATGGTTAACAACTTCCTGGAAGCCTTCCTCACTTCATTACTCTGTGCATGCACACGTTTTTTTCCTAAATGTGATCTGCTAAGATTAACAACGTTGTCAGCTTCCACTAGCCACCGTATTTGCCACAGCATCTATTTGCTCACATCTCTGTATTTAATGCTCAAATGATCAGCATCCTCCATTCCCTTGCTCCACACAATGTATCCCAAGGGAGTTTTTTCCTCTTTTTCATAGCAGTGAGTCTCTTAACAGCATAGGTGCAAAGCCCTTTAGAAAGGAAAAAGGCGGCCTGTGCTTTTCATTCTTGTAGCACTGCAAAGCAGCTAAGGAGTCTGTTTGGAAAGCAAGTAACAAATCCCTGGGATGTAGATGGATAATACCACAAATTTGACAACTGAAATCAAACTAGTTGCCTTAATGAATGGCATCTAACAAAAAGCATGACAGCAGCCACACTTAACCAAGTAGCAAGCAACACCTGAGTAAGGCAGATTATTAGCAACTGTGTTCATCTGTTTGGGGTGCCTTGTTGAGTATTTTGAGAATTTATCAGAACACATGCATTTTCTCCAAATACTACCCTCAGAAACCCACTTCAATATGCAAATGTTGTATGTTCATAAACACTTCACGAACATAAACGTTCATAAACACTGTTCACATGACTGAACAGTGCAAGGAACTTCGTTGAAAGTAGTAACTAAATTACTTGCTGTAAACAATTACAATTTAAAAACGGGTGTCCCCAGAAAATATCTGAATGAATAAGCATTTTAAAAACACAAGTAGCATCTTTCTGGTCCAAGTATTTAATTTTAAAAAGAAAAAAAACAACGAAAATTTTTTTTCAGGTTAGATAGGAAGAGAAATTAACTCACACATACTGGAAAAAAAAAATTATCAGTAAAATGCTTTAAAACTTGCTAATGCCCACGTTTCTCTGGACAATTCTTTCTCCGATAACTGGAAACGATTAAAGACATTTAGAAACTCCGTTTTATTGTAGGAATGGGAGGACGATCTGCTGTCCGGTGCTTCAGAAATACCTGCTACCTCTTTGGACACAGCACATCGAACTGATTGGTACTCCTGAGAACAGCACATGGCACTCCACTTCTGGAAAGCCATCTGAGGCTTTTAGGCTCCGGTTCTACCTTTTGCCAAAGTAGATAGAGCAATTCTAGCAGGATCAAGCGCTTCTGTTCCACGAATTAAACCTGCCGAGCTCTTGTCCGCCTCGCAAACCGCCCCACGTGGAAGCGCGGCTTCCATGCCGGCATACAAGGAAGATCACTCGGGCTTCCTGTCGGCGACACCACGCCTAGGCCGGAGGGTCTTCTTCGCCCTCTACTTTCACGAACGGCAGCCCAAGAGAGTCGGGTCCGCCTTCAGGGCGCCCGCGGCCCTACCCGTCGGGAGAGATCGCCACCTCGGCCGCCGGACTTTAACGCTGAGAAGTCAGGAGCACCGGGCGGCGCCACCGTCCTCCTCCTCCTCCTCCTCCACCACTACCTGCCGGCCCCACGCTGGTACCTGGGGTTGCGCCTCCTCCGCGGGCCCCGTAACCGTCGTCAATGCTCCTGCACCGTCTCCTGTCGTCTCANNCTGCCGTCTCAATCGGAGCCGCCGCTGCTGCCGCCGTCCGGGCCAGGCCTGCAACTCCTGCCCGCGCGACCGTTTCCGGGAGCGTTCGCCCGGCGTCCTCCGCCCATCACAGGGGGAGACCCACAGCTGCCCCTCGGCCGCTCTCCTTCCGCGCCGCTCTCGCTCGCTCCCGCGACCCGCGCCCGCCACCGCGCGCCATGCTGTGCTCCTCCGGGGCTCTGCGGCCCCGCGCGCTGCCCTCCGTCCCCGGGGGGCTGTGACGTCACTCCTCAGCCAGCCCAGCCCCCGAGAGGGAGGGGCCTCCTCTGCTCGTCTCCGGGGGCGGCAGGCTGGCGGCGCCGCGGACGTCACCGCCACAGCCAGCGGGGGAGGCGAGAGGAGGCGGGGGGAGGCGAGGCGTGGCGTGGCGTGGCGAGACGACCAACACACGTGCTTGCCAGCAGTGGGTCAGTCCCGAATCCTTCGGCGCCTGCGCACAGGGGCGAAAACCGCACACGCCCCCACCTCGCTGTGAGTCCAGGGGGCGGAGACCCGCAGGCCCCTGCGAAGGCTCGGCCCCTGCCCCTTTTAGTTTCGATTTGTCGCTCTGCGCTTTCTGCCCGAGCGGCAGCGATGCGAAAAACAGGCTGCGGTTCGGTGCTCTTCCCCTGCCCTAGCGGTGGAGTGGCGTCTGCGCCTTGGAGCGCTAGGCAGACTCCTGCTCCGACAGCGTCTGCCCAGTGCAGCACTGCTGGGTTCCCAAGCTTATACCGAAAGAGAGCAACCAGTCGCAAGACGCTGATAACTCAAGCCTGTAGGAGAAAGGAGAGCGACCAAGCCTGCGGGACTCCTGTCTGTGTTTCGGGACTACGTGATGCTGCCGCTGGCGCGGCAGTCAGCGAGATGGGGGACACTCGCTGTAGATGAGGTCTACTCAAAATCAGGAAACATCACTTAAAAGCCGTTAAGCCTCCAATAACTGCGGCCTTGCAATCTGCTCAGCTCATCCTTAACAGGCTCCGGATTTTCATCTGTTTTCCTGATACGAAGGAGTGGGTGAGACTGACTAGAACAAGACAACAAAACCCACAGGATCCGCGTCACCTGCTGGTGAACTGTTGGTGAAACGTCAGTCTTTTGCTACCAGTGCTACACGGAGACTCGTGTTGCAGAACTGCTCAGTGAAGCAAACGAATACACCAACAGCAAACTGCTTTACTCAAGCTATTCCCCTTAAATAAGATAGCATGTCCCTAGATATTTTCACGTTTCAAATCTTCCTCTGTGGTCTGTACTTCAGTCTAATTAAAGTTTTCACAGATACGATCAAGGAAAACAAACACCTGCCATCTGATATAGAGAATTCACTCTCTGCCAGACATGAAAGTGGTTTAAAATATTACATCCTTGCAGCTGCCAAATGTGAAACAAAAAGACATAAATCTACTAAGTAATAATAAGGGAATAAACGAAACGTAAGGGAGGGGGAAGGAACAGGAAACACACCATCAAGAATGAATCAGTGCTGTCCTACATGGACAGGAAGAAGTATTTGCTTGTGGGTGGGGTTTTTTTGTTTGGTTGGGGGTGGTTTTTTGTTTGTTTTTGTGGGTTTGTTTAGTTTTTGTTTTGGTTTTTGTTTTGTTTCTTCCCAGTTTTGAAATCTGAAATGGCAAAAGAAATTCCTTCTAATTCTTCCATTTTTCTGTGCATTATCCCATGCCATCTATGTAAGAAGTTCATGTGGTCATATTTCATAGATGGGCCTTGACACTTCTGGATTGAGTTCACCTATGGGTAGGCTTATCCTACCTGACCCTGCACCATCAGAAAAGGAAAGCAATGAAGTGGAATGGATGATGATAACTAACATACCAGTATTTTTTCAAAAAGAATTAGAAGTTGTAAAAATACTTCCCCTCTTGTGAAAAAAAAGATCATTTTAAAGAGTTGACAGCCCTCTGGATTACAGACTGAGAACTGGCTGTCCAATGAGAGATACGAATGATTAAATTCTATAATAAGAACTAAATAAATGGAGGATATAGTAACTATAACTGGGAAATTTAAAGGTTAGAAATAGTGCATCAAATATTAATATGTATTTGGATCTTGAGTGCCAAATGAAAAAAAAACAGAACAACAAACTGTTGCATACTATAAGAAAGCCACTATCATAGAAGTAGTACTATGACAGTAAACTAAATTAAAATAAGCAGTAAAGCAAGGTAAATAGTAACAATTTCCAAGCCCTTAGTGGTAGTTAAAAAAAATTAGAATCATAAAATGGTATGGTTGGAAGAGACCTCAAAGATCATCTAGTTCCAAACCCCTGCCATAGGCAGGGACACCTCTCACTAGCACAGGTCACTCAAGGCCTCATCCTACCTGGCCTTGAACACCTCCAAGGGACACAGCATCCCCAACCTCCCTGGGCAACCTGTGCCAGTGTCTTACCACTCTCACTGGAAAGAACTTCCTCCTAACATCCAGTTTAAAGCTCTCTTCTTCCAGTTTAAGCCCACTGCCCCTTGTCTTGTCATTGCAAGACCTTGTAAACAGTCCCTCCCCAGCCTTCCTGGAGCCCCCTTCAGATACTGGAAGGCTNTGCAGCCTCATGTTGAGCTTTTCATCAACCCAGACCCCCAGGGCCTTTTCCTCAGGGCTGCTCTCAGCCATTCACCACCCAGCCTGGAGCTGTGCTTGGGATTGTGCCTACCCAGGTGCAGGACCTTGCACTTGGCCCTGTTGAATTTCATGAGGTTGGCCTGGGCCCACATCTCCAGCCTGTTCAGGTCCCTCTGGATGGATCCCTGCCCTCTACCGAGTCAACTGTGCCACACAGCTTGGTGCCATCTGCAAACTTCACTAGATTGCTCCCATGCTGGCATTATTTTTCATTACTTGGTGGTCGATTTTTTAAAATTTGAGAACTAAAGTATAACAGCATGTTCTCTGAACAGAGATGTCCTAAGAGTGGTAACGAGTTGTGCATCTTTGGAGTTTCTTTTCAAATTGACCAAGCAGCCTTTAACAGAGTCATACCATTGGTGAAACAAGTAAACAAAGGAGAAGAATGATTTTTAAAGCAAAATGAGCTGAAAATAGTAATTGAAAGGCTGTGCAGGATAATATACTTGTATCTATCTCTCAGTTTAACATGAGCAGAAAACCAAAGCAGTATTCCAAGGACTAACAACCCCTTGTTAAAAATACTTTTCCTTAAGAATCACAGAATTAACCAGGTTGGAAAAGACCTTTGAGATCATTGAGTCCAATCTACCACCTACCACTTTCTAATTAACTACACTACGGCACTAAGTGCCTCATGCAGTCTCCCTTTGAACACCTCCAGGGACTTCACCACCTCCCTGGGCAGCCCATTCCAATGCCAATCACTCTTGGTGTGAAGAACTTCTTCCTAACAGTGTTACTGTTCCTTAAGTATTCAGTTTTATTATTGAATACTTCAAGAATGACAACTGCAGCTTTAGGTACTTCACTTGCTTAAAAAAATACAGATAGTAAACACAGAGAGCATGTTATACTTAAAAAAAGAGCCAAAGAATTTGCAACATGAAGAAACGTCCCCTGACTTATTCACTGAGGCTTAAAAGCTCCCACCTTCAAACTAACAAATATGTATTTAAATTATAACCACTTTGCAACACCATGAAAAATGAGAAATGTACCCTATCTATGCAGTATTAGAATGAGAAATGTACCCTATCTATGCAGTATTAATCTTTTCATAAGACAAGAGGCCAAGAACTTGTTTTGGTGCTATGAAATTAAACAGGCTCTTGGTACTACTCATAATGTTCTCAACAGCAACATAGCCCTTAATGCAGCGAGGATGCAGATGAACTATCTTAGATTTTGGGTTCCTGTGCTGGTTTGAGGGTAATTGGAATATTTTAATGAGAGAAATGAGATCGTTGGTTGTAAAAAGAAAATAATGATGTCTGTATCATTCATTGGTTTGCTGAGAGGGATAAAAAGTCAGTGTTCTCTCACTTTGACCTGGGATGTTGGCCTGTTCCAGTTCTTTGGTCTGTGTTGTTAGATCTAATCACTTTCCTATTAACCCAGACCTGTTTTGATATCTCACCTCAAATCTTAGCAGACTACAAGTAAGCTTTTGCTGGCTGCTGCT
>VWYK01120540.1:0-21286 GCA_013399775.1 Semnornis frantzii
AACTAGTAAAATATTTGGAAAAGGTGTGTTGTCTGCCTGGCAGTTACTGAGAGACACAAATTGCTGTGGTGTGCTGGGATCTTGCCTACACCTGCCAACTCCTTCTCACCACTGTTCAGCACCCTGAAAGGAAAAGAAGGTCTCTGGGCCTACAGACAGACCAGCTGCCAATGTGGTTACCAAAACCCCAGCAGCAGGTGCTGCAGCTGCTCCAGAGAACACATCTGTGCCAGTATCAATCACCCCTGTGCAGAAAAAGAAATGGACAGGAAAAGTTTATTGTTAATTTTATTTCACTAGAGATGAAAATGAATCAGAGGCACCCTGGGAACAGGAAGAGGCAGAGGTATTCACCCGATCTCTGTGTCTGAGTAAGCTGCAAGATATGTTAAAGGACTTTGCCCACTGAGCGGGTGAGAATATATCACCTGCCTGCTTCTGTGCTGGGATACTGAGGCCAACGGTTTGGAATGAGAGGGCAGGGAAGTAAAGCAGCTGGCACAAACACCTTATTATGATTAGCCCAGAGGCTCCATGCATCTTTGGCGTAGGCTACCTCAGTAGGAAGTATTTGAAGGACCCAAAAGTGTACCCGTGGGTCTTTGGTATAGCTGCTCTGGATATGGAGGGAAATAAATGTCTGTCCACCTTGCCTGACCTGTCAGAGAATCCTGTGGTGAGATTGACAAGGGTTAAAGAACAACATGTGTCAGTTGGTACCACAACGGTGCACCAGCAGCAATATTGCATCAACCAAGACTCCCTGGTTCCCACCCATAAATTAAGATGTCGGTTGGAGAACCAAGGTGTGATCAGCAAAACCCACTTACTCTTCAACAGGCCCAGATGGGCAGTGCACAACTATAATGGAGAACAGACATTGACAGTAGGCTGCTGTGGTCTACATGAAATTACACCAGTGGTGATTGCTTGCTGTGCCAGACATGCTAGATCTTCAATATTGACCTGAGTCAAAGCCAATTTGTACAGCGCAACTGATATCGCTAAAGTATTTCTTCTCTGTTCCTCTAGCACTGGAGTGCAGGCCAGTTTTCTTTCATTTGGAGTACATCTGTAATTGACTGCCCCAGCAACAGAAACATAGTCCCATCATTTGCCATGGACTGAATCAGACTGCCTCTTGTGGCACCCCCACAATACTGTAGACCAGGGTGTAGGCCTAGCATGTGACAAAGTGAGGCACCATGCCACACCACAGAAACACATGCTCCACCATCACAACCACCTGCACATACCCCAGAATACTAGTATCCCCCACATACAGCTGAGCCACCACCCTGCATCAGCCCTGTTGCCGAAAAAAACAACCCACTGTTCCCCAACCTGCTCTACAAGCACACAGAAAGTGGTAATGGGCAACACCAATATGCACCTGCCATCCTGCACCCCATCTGCATCAACACCCACACATTCTCCTTCACAGTTTCCTCTCTGCAACATGTGCTATAAATGTACTGTATCTTATATATTGTATACATTTTCTTATGCTATTACTTAGATTTGTACCCTGTAGTTTTCCCCAGTAGTGCATTTCAATGTGTATACCTAGTTGCCATATATCCTTGTTACCATCTCTGAAACAGGTCCCTACAGTCATACTCCTCGTTCCTGCCCCACCTCCTGCTGTGCCAGTCTCAGTTTGCAGGTGACTGTTGCTTTCCTCCTGTTTTTCCCTTCCATACCCCTCAAGTTTATTTCCAGCAGATGGCAGCCTGGGTGTGCTGTTGCAAATTTCACTGCAATTCTGCTGGGTCTTTGGACACCTTGCAACCAGACAAGTACCTTTGGGCTCGAGATCACCTGTGGGCCAGCAGCAAGTTCTCAGCTCTCCTCTACATGCCCTTCAGGTGATGGCGGCCATTCTCCACCATGCAGGTGGCACTGTCAGAGGGCAAAGCAGTGTGAGCACCGTGTATGCCATTCCTTCACTCGGCAGCCATGTTTTCAGGTAGTTTTGGTGTGAAACACCTGCAGTGGCTTTCCCATGCCACATGCTGTCGTGGGCTTGCAGCCATCTGAGCCCTCGGCAGCAGGCAAAGTTGCTGCAAACGGTCTCAGCAATCATTTTGAGGGGATTTCATGTGAATGAACTTGCCTAAGAGGGTCAACTGTATGCCACTGCATCATGGTAGGGTCAGAGATCTGCTTACCACCCACCTGGAGGTGTGAACTAGCCATCTAACAGCCGCTGGGATAGGTTCCCTGTGACACACAGGCTCGGGCACACAGGAGCCATAGGCAGGCAGTGGGGCTGAACCAGTGCTTTCCTCTCCTCCTCCTTCCCGGTGGGTAAATCTCATCAGCAGCCACCCTAAACCGCCCCACGCCAGCCTTAATCCCATCAAGGGGGATGACATCAGCATCTTGTCGGTAGGGCCAGGAACGGACAGTGGCAGGAGGAATACCCCTGCAGGCTGCTGAACTTGGGGAACAGCAGGGGTGGCGGCCGGCACTGCTCCGGGAAAGAGTAGCAGAGTGGCGGAAAGGGGCTGCCGGCACTAGATGCTCCCTGGAGAAGGAGGGAGAGCCCCGAGCTGAGCTGAGCTTTGTCCCAGGTTAATTTTAGCCCAAGTAGATAAGAGAAGGAAAATGCATGTAGGGCCGTGAGGGGTCTCTCTGTCCCAACCCCGGGCAGGCCGGGCCTCCGCCCGCCCCTCACCTGTGGGCCTGGCTGCCCCCTGGCCGGGTGTAGAGCTCGACTCATCCCACGGAGCGGGATGATGGGTGAGGGTAGAGGCGGTGGGAAGCACATGGTCTGTGCATTCCAGGACCAGCGCTGTGGAGATTAGTGGGGTTCCGAGGAGTATGGACACCCAGGCTGTGGGGTAGTGACCATGGTGTTGTATCTGAGTAGGGGTCGGTGTCCGGGGAGGTGAGTACCTGTGTTGGCTAACCGGCGTGAGGTTGATTCCTCTGCGGGAAAATGACTGGGTTACTTGCGAGGTGTCACTTGGCCGTGAGCGTATATGCGGAGGTATCCCAGGAACAACAGCCCCACCTCACGGCTCACGGCTCAACCAAACAAACCTCCTTTCTCTCCCAACTCACCTCCGCGCCTCCTTAAGCGCCTGCCCCCGTCACGGCCTCGTCCCGCCCCGTCCCGCCCTGTCCCGCCCCACTCTCTCCAAGTGGGGGAATAAAGTTGCGGGCTGAGACGGGTGGGCCTGGCTAGAGCGGGGCGGGAGTATAGCGGCTGGGGCTAGCTGGGTCATGGCCTCGGACGAGCTAGCGCAGAAGCTGCAGCGGCGGCTACAGCTGGAGGAGAGCGAGGTGGCGGACAAGGGTGAGATGGTAGCCGAGGTTACGGCCGAGGGGGAGCGGGGCTCCCTGACGGCCCGGGCGGGTGCGGAGCTGAGCGCCAAGCTATGCCGGCGGCAGGACATCAATGAGGGGGCGGCGCAGCCGCGCCGGGCCGCCGTCTTCAATCCGTACACCGAATTCAAGGAGTTCAGCCGACGGCAGATCAAGGACATGGAGCGCATGTTCCGCTTGTGAGTGGGGCAGGGAGCGGGCGGCGTGGGGGGTCCCGCCTGCCTGGACCCGCCGTGTTCGGCCTCTGTTTCCCCCTTTGCAGGACTTCCTAACGCTTTTCCCAGGAGGCGCATCTGGAGAGAGGTTGCCTGCCTTCGACGGGCTGCCCGGGAATGCTCCCAGGTTTTGCGATCGGGCTGGAAGAAGCCGCGGCAGCTTCCCAGCTCCCCATCTGATCGCCACATTTGTTAATTCGGGGGTAGGCTTGGACTCAGGGCTGGAGGTCAGGGCAGTGCGTAGCTGATGGCCTATGTCTGCTTCTGCTCTGCCTTGGCTTCAGAATGGTGGCTGGCGGAGGTGACACGCAGCAGCTGTGGCTTTGCGGGATGCTGCAGGTGGGACAGGACGGGGATGTGCTGGCCCACATCATGGGGCGCCTGGTGGGTCTGTGTCCCAGGGCCTTCTAGCAACAGCTGGATGTCTTCCTTCAGCGATGCGACCCCAGCTAATCACCAGAGGCTTTGCTGGCGCTACCCGGTAGTATTGTAGTTCCACCCACGGTTCCGTTTGCAGGCTTGATTCTCCCTCCCATGTACCCAAACAAAGCTCGAGCACAGCTTTCCTCTTGTCTCCCTCTTCATGGGGCTTGGGATGAAGATACCTTTTTGGCAGAAGGTTTCTGTTAAAGGCAAGCTGCTGATGGCAATATGAGGAACTGTTTCTATGAGCACAAAGGCTTGACTCTTATGGAGCCGTGACCCAGTCCGTGCCGTTCACTAGCAAGACCTTTCCTGGCTCTTGTGCTTGGGTAACTTTGGTTTGGCTCAGCTCCAGCACCACAAAACCCTGTGCTGCTGGAAGCCGATGTCCCCAAGGAGAGACAGGTCAGGCAGGCAGCTGCAGGTGTCAGCCAGCCACAAGCAGGGCTGCCATACTGGAGGTGCTCTACTGCTAGGCGCAATGAGACATGGCCACAAAGGCACTGCATGGGTTGTCACAACAAGGTGCAAAGGACCTGCTGCGGCTTACAGGGGTGATCGCATCAGGGTTCATAACTTGTTAGATCCTTCACCTCTTATCTTAAAGCTGCCTTGGGTACCCAGGAGGTCGATGTCATTGTGAGGAGACCAAGATTCTCTGGTTGAGTGCTCCCATTTCCTGATGTTGTGAGGTGTTGCTGGCCCCAGCAGAGGCTATTGCTGCAGGAGAACTGGCAATGGCCTTTTGTGAGCTTACCGGAGCTGTTTGTTGTATGGGGAGTGTTCCATTGGCAGCTGAGTGTGAGAAGAGAGATAGTCTGGGTTAGGCTGATGTTCTGCTTGCTCTTGTGCTCCCTTCGATGATCATTAGAGGGGATCCCACTCTGCAGAGGACTGAGATGTGGCACTGCAAGGGCAGGAGGACAAACGATGCTGGCAGCTGCAGCACCTAAAAGCTGCAGGCAAGAGCCTCAAGCAGGCAGCAGTGCTGCCTCAATAGGGATAAGTAAAGGAACAGTAGTGGTTTGGGAAATAAAATTGGAAGAGCTGAGTTGCAGCCGAATTTTTCAACAATGAGCTCATTAAACACCGGCCTTGTAAGTGGGAAAACCTCTGCTTTGCAGTTGAATGTTAATCAGCTGCTCAATGTAGCTGGAAAACATTGCATGCCCTGTGAGGAGTATCACAGCTGAGTGCTGGCTAGCCATGCCAAAAGAGGAAGGAGTGGGGCTGTGTGCTCCCCAGACAAGTGGATGGAAAACCCCATCCTGTTTTTCACTCCATTACAGGCACCTGATGTTTGCAGTGGCAGAAGATCTGGTCTTTGCTCCATCTGCCGCTAGTGACCTGTTTCAAGTATTGGCCAACACCACGTGCTTTCCAGGAGGAGAGGAAATGTTCCCCTTAATTCCTGCCAGTCAGAGCTTGAGTTAATGTGATTAAGGCCTTTATTCTCCATATGGCTTATTGGCCCTGGCCACCACAACCCAGGGTCTTTCTTACTCATGGGGAAAAATAAGCCTTTGACAGATAGGGATGTATCTCCTCATTCCCACAGGATGCTAGGTTTCTACTGAGAGACTTCTATCCAAAAGTGTTTCTTATCAATTTGGTGGACTCGTAAATCTGTAATTAAGACCAAACTTGAGCTGGTGGGATTTGAGTGCAGTGTGGGCTGCGTCACAGTGTTCCAACCAGAAAGAGGGAGTTGCTGGTGGTAGCAGCTGCTGCTCTGGCATCTGTCAGAGTGTTCCGTGGTATGGCTGGTGACTGTGACTGTTCTGTGCAAGGGTGGAAGCAAAAGACTGATCCAAATATGGAACTTTCGAAAATCCAGTGCTTCATTCAGGTGCTTCTCACTATACCAGGAACATCCTTCCAAAGCAGAAATCCTGTGCCTTGCTCTTGCTGCCATAGTTGGACTCACTTGTACCCCTCTTGTCCAAGCCTCCTCTTGGTGCTATCCCTCCATTTTGATCCCGTTTCCCTGAAGATGCAGGTATCTGCTGTGAGTGGTGGGCCTGTGTGGGAGCATAGAGGGGCTGCTGGATGCAGACAGCTCTTGGAATGTTGGGTGTTGTTTTTTTGTTTGGTTTTTTTTGGCAGAAAGACCAGGAAGTCTGCAGTTCAGGCTAATTATAATGTGACCTAATTAGTTGGCTATTCTGACTGTTTGAGAACTGCGGTAACCATGATAACCTCCCTTCCCTAAGTCTTGTGAGCAAACTCAGGAGTTTGGAGTCTCACAGCCCCCCTTGGTGCCATCTTGTCCAGGGAAATGGTAGATGAGAGTGTGAAAGCCTGTTTAAAGCTGTGCCTAGCAGAAGAGACATTTCTGAGGGATGTGGTGGGGAGGAAAATGTCTAAGGGTGCAAGGGAGTGAAGAAATTCCAGCCTTGCTGTTGGTTTTGTATTAGGGAATTCCATGTGTTGCCCACATGTTTCATGAGGGCCTTCTGTCTGGCCAGTGAGAGAGGCTGTGATGTCTTCTTGTCCTTCTGAAGCCACTTGGGAGCCCCTCACTGGGTGCCTTATACCAAGGGACAGGTCTCATCTGATATTTTGCAGCAAACTCGCTCACTCCAGGACTGCCATGTTCCTGACGACAGCTGGTCACAGACCAAAGACTCTGGAGTCCCAGCAGCCATGGAAGTCATCCCCATGGGAACTCAGCCACACAGTTTGAACCCTGAAGGATTTGGCGCCTCTGGGTCTATCCCAGCATGTTGGAAGCGATCTTGCTAGAAGAGACTTTCATCTCACCTTGATGTCCCTCTGAGGGCAGGAGAGTTCCTGCTGCCTGGACTGCGAAGGACAGCTGTACACAGCTGAGGAGCCTGTTCTTGTCCTCACCTCAGTATGGAGGAATTGTTTCCAAACCTTTAGGCAACAAAACAGACTGTTTCAGTTGGAGGGGACCTACAGCATCTACTTCAGCTGTCTGACCACTTCATAGCTGACTTTATGTTAAGGATGTTGTTCAAGTGCTTCCTGGAACACTGTCAGAACTGGGGCATCTACCACATCATCAAATCGACTGTTTGTCTGACCACTCTCTCAATAAAGAAATGCTTCCTAGTGTCTAGCTCAAACCTCTGCTGGCACAGCTTTGAACCATGGGTCCTATCACTAGGTACCAAGGAGTACCTAGTAAGGTGAAATGCAACACTATTGCTTAGTAATAATCTACTAAATATTCCAAAATTCTACTTCAGCACCATTACTCTGCTTTATTTCAGTAATGTATTAGGTCATTAGAGCATGCAGGAACTGTAGATCAAAGTACAGGTGCCTATAGCATGTGGAGCAAGCTCAGGTCAAGCTCAGGTACAGTAAACACATGCAGGGAGGGCAGGTTTTCTTTCCAGCCTTTCTCAAGCTTGAATGTTTGGAAAATGCTCTTTGCTTCTTCAGGGTCTGAGATTCCTCATTCAACAGTCCTTTTTTTTTTTTATAGGGTTTTTTGTGCGGCTGGGAGATGACTGCAGAGAGTCATTATAGCTGATGCAGTCCTCAGCATTTCCTTTCTCCTCCATTGTGATCCCTCTTTCTTCTGTGGTGTTAACCCCCTAGCTATGCTGTATAATAATGATTGTACTTGGGCAATAATTGTGTGTAACACACTTCTTGCTCTTAAGCAAGTCTGTTCAGCAAGTGTTGCCTCTTTCCTCCCTCCCTGTTTTTACTGGTGCTTTCCTCCCTGCAGTGCTCCGGCAGCCAAGCATGCTCTGCAGCCAGCGTGGGAATCAGGGTGCATCCTTACTGCAGCAGATTTTGGCAGCTGCTGTCTGTGTCTCATCTGCTGCCAGGAACGCTGCTGCAGCGGCACTATGAAACCTTATCATGCCGCGATGCCTGTGGTGTCCTGGCTGTAGCAGGTGGGGACCTGCCATGGCAGTGACTTGTTGTTGGAGTTGCCTGTCTGTGTTGTGAGATGTTTTTGGCCATCAGCATGAGTCTCTTTGTCCGTAATGCCTGCATATCACTGGGGCTTGGCTTGGCTTGAGGCCCAGGGAGCTCTGAGCCTGAAGGAATCAAATCTCCCATGTCACATCAGGACAATGGGTGATGGCAGGGCTGCGAGGGCTGGCAATGCACTCGAGTGCTGCATACTCTTGCTGTGCCACTCCTGAAGTACATAATGGGACAACTCCTCCCTGGGATGTATTTATGGCCCAAGCTTGACCTGGTGTCCTCCTTCAGCGCTGCCTGGTGTCCATAAGCAGGACAGGGCAGCTGTTCAGGCAGGGAAATTGGAGTGAGTGATATCTGGGGCTGGATAGAGCCCTGGGCCCTGAAAGAGAGCTCCCAAAAGGCAGACAGTAGGATTTTGGTGGAGCTGAAAGTATGCCAGGAGCATCAGCCATCAGCAGGCGATTCTGAGTGTCTGCAGGGGGGGCAGTGGGGATTGAATTGCACCATCTCTCATGTCCTATAAATACTCCTCTCTAAATAGTCTGGTGGTTGGCTCTGTGGCAGCTATGGCCTTACCCAGGTCCTAAAATACTTGAGCTGTTTTAAGAGGTGAGGGGAGTGGGGAGGAAATACAGCAGTTTGCAGGGTGTTGCTGTTCTCTGAGAGACTGCCACTGAGCATCCAGGGGATTTGGCATTTGTCTTGGCTGCAAGGGACCGGTAACCTGATTTTGGAGTGCATCTCAGTGCCAGCTGTACCCCAGCCCAGCGTGCTTAACGTTAATTGTGTGGCTGGTACAGTGTACTGTTCTGCCACCACAGCCGCTGCTGGCAAGACTCCATCTCTGACAATCCTGGCTTTGTGCTGCCTCTCTGTAGGGATGACAAACCCTGGAGCTGTGCTCCATGTTTAACCCTTTTTGGGTGGCATGTTTGCCCCTGGGCTTATTGCCAGGAATAGTGTTTGCCTGTGGGGTAATGTCTGTAGCAGAAGGTGAAGATGAACACAACAGGCATGGGGTGGATGTGTGCTCTCCTTCTGCCCTCATTTCCAAAAGGAGCTGGGCAGTGTCCTGACTCCAGATAGGCAGCCTTTGGTAGAGGCCTTGGTGTAGTTCTGCTTCTGGTGTCAAAGGGCAGCATGATCTTACTGGGGCACAAAAAGATCCCAAATCCCAAGTGCTTCCTTGCCACTATGTACTTCACTGCTTTAGCTGATCAAAGGCACTCTCTCTCCAACTTCATTCTGCCATATTCTAGAGGAACAGCTCCACACCCTGTTTCCCAAACTTAAGGGAAAGGAAAATTGATAATTAAGTATTGCACTTTATTGCTCTTCTGCAAGGTCTTGTAAGTGCATTGCAGAGCTGGGATGAGTAATACTGTGAAGGTGTGCCTTTGCTAACTGACTCCTTCCTTGCTGTGATGAACCTGATGTCTTTCTTTCCTGTGATGTCTTAGATCTATGATCTGGTTTCTTCTCCAGTGGAGGCTTTTTTCCTAGTTTTCCAGAAAGCTGTTCATTGTGGTGGGCTTTATGGGTGCAGACTGTGCAGGCATATTGATTGCAGGGCCTGCATGTCAGCCTGGTAGTGACCTCTCTGTCACTTGGGATCTTTTGGGCCTGGGACTCTTGGACATGGATACATGGAGAATAAAAATGTTTTTGGAGTTGGTGAGACTCTGGAAAGCTGTGAAGGCCATCCTAGTTTGGGGGGAAAGCACCCTGTGCCTATGCTCGTGAGAGCAGAAGCAGAGATCTTGGCTGCAGCCTTACTTCATTCTGCCCACGCCTATGAGCAGCTCATGGCCAGCTGTTTTGAGCTTCCCTCTCCCACAACTTCCTTTGTGGCTGTGAGGTTTCTCAGCTGGAAAGGGCTTTCTTCCAGGGTAACCACAACTGTGCAGGTCTTGGTCTGGGATGGCTACAGTCCTCATTTCTTTGGAAGAGAGCTAACAGTCAATGAAAGATGATGAATGGGACGGTGTGACTGGCCCCTACCAATGAAAAGGCTTCAATGCTGTGTCTACTGTTTCCTTTCTGAATTGTTAAAGGATTTAACTGTGTTGAGATTGAGATGGGGGTGAGGGGGAAGTGGCAGGCCATATATACAAGGGCTGAGCCCAGCCTGGCAGACCTTGCCCTATCCCCATGTGAGCTACCGGCTCAGTGCTGTACCCTGATAGCAGGATCAGGATGAGGGAGGACTGTGACAGGCTGCCTGATAGCAGAGCAATCATCTCAGTGATGGCCCTGGTGGGCATGAAGCATTGGCTGCCAAGCAGGCCAAATTCTTTTCTTGCCCACAGCAGATGTCAGGAGAGGAACTGGTGCACAGTCCCAGGCTGAGCATAGCAGATCATTGCCTCCCCATCCCTAAAGCATTCTGCCCCTTTCACAGATTCTCTCTCCTCCTAGAAATGGTCCTTTGTGCTCCTTTGGGAGCATGATCCCACTCCAATCTTGTTCCCAGAGGTGGGCACTAGTTTCCTTTGCCAGCTTGGCTGTGTGGTGTAACCTGCAACAGTGACCTGTATTGATGTGCTGCCCTAGGACCATTCTGCTCTGCCTGGGGCCACTGAATAAATAGTTACCCTGGAGCATGGTGCTAGTGAAATACAAAACCATTTTGGAGAGGAGAAGTTTTAATAGTTAGAGCAGGTGAGTTTTGTGTACAGAGGAAGATAATCTGCTTTCTGCTGGGAGGTTCCAGTTGGTGTCTGCTCCCTGTTCCCTCATGAAAGGAGCAGGAAACCTTTGAAAGTTAGCAGCTGGCTTCAGCATGCCTTTGCCTCACTGTGTTGGTGCATGGTGTAAGCTGTGTGCAAGTAACCTTTGTGCTGGACATGCAAGTGGGTGAGATGGAAATCCCAGTGAGTTAAGCTGAGTTCTTTCATATGCTTTTTGTGTGGGTGGTTTGGTCTGAGCTCCCCTGAGCACTTCTCTCTCTGGTGAGATAGCTTTGAAAGCTTCCAGCTACCTCCCTGAGCTTAACAAATCTCAGTATTGGCTGTGTCATGCAGCTTCCTGTGACCATATCTGTTTGCATGGTTCCTCTTCTGGGTAAATGGATATGAGGGATGATGAGGTCTGACTCTCCTTTACACCCTGTAGGTATGACTCAGGACGGGATGGGTACATTGACTTGATGGAGCTGAAGCTGATGATGGAAAAACTGGGAGCCCCACAGACCCATCTGGGACTGAAGAACATGATCAAGGAGGTGGATGAAGACTTTGATGGGAAGCTAAGCTTCCGTGAGGTGAGGGTTGCTGCAGATACAGACAAGGAATGTGGCTGTGGGATAGAAGGATAAGGCGATGTGATGGTTTGGGAGTTCCCTGCCTCCCCTCCACTTTGTAAAATGACCCAGACTCGAACTCAGCTGGCTGGAAGTTAAGGAATGAAGCTGTATTTACAGCTTAGCACAATATACAAGCAGATATATACACTATATACAGGAATATTTACAGAAATATACAAGGTAAAGGTAATACAGAAACACAGCACCCCTCCCAGAAATCAGAGACCACAGGAGGGGCTCCTAACCACCTTTCCACCTTCTTCCCACTCCTATACCTTACCCCAAGGTTTGCCTTACATGCAAGGTGAATTTGGAGGATTGGCCAAGGGGTATAGAAGAAAAGTGGTTAGTGAAACTAGTCGGAAGAGAGGAGAAGCCAGAAGGTGCTAGACGGCCCAGGAGACGACTGTCTTATCTATGTTTATGTTCTTAGTTTTATCCATCTCAGCAAGCCTATGAGTGAAGTAGACATCAACATTGTTTCCTTTTCACAGCCTACAATATAATTTTCTCTATTAAAATATTCCAGTTAGCCTCAAACCAGCACAGGTGACCAGACCCTGTATTCTGGCTGCAGGTAGCCCTGTTCTCTCTAAGTTTCTCAAGTTGCGGGATGCAGTGGAGAAGCAGGTGAGCTTCTTCATGGGGAAGTCAACTTGTTGCTGTCATTTATTGCTATGTGGTGGCAATGGTATCTGATGCCAAAGCTCTCCAAGCTGCTTGCTTGCTTTGAGAGCACATTTGAGCCCTGCTGCAGTTGCCGAGGAGTGCTCACAGAGCTCCCTGCTGTAGCTGGAGGTGGCATATCCCTTCAGTTAGTGTCTCATTGCTGGACTCCTGTGACAGTGTGGCTCACGCCTCGTTTTAGGTGCAGAGGAAGGACTAGTCTCACAGGATGGAGGAGGCTTTCTGTTCCAGTTTACGTTGAGACCCTCTCTGCGTCACACAGTCACCAGCCATGGCAAGTTTCACAAGGGACGTTCATCCCTGCTGCAACATATAAACACAGCAATGCAGTGGTTTGGTATTGCATGCAGGCTCAGCAAGGAGACACAGTGAATGGGTCTATCTGTTGCCACTGCTAAGACCACTGGGAGTAATGTGGGCTGACTAGGAACTGCTGCTGGGTAGAGCAAGAGGGGAAATTTGAGTAGAGTACCCAACTCATCTTGGCAGGAAGGGGGAGCTCAGATACCAAAACCTCCTGTTGCATCATCTCCTCCTAGGCTTTGATTTCCATTTCCTCAGAAGCATACGTTGCACTGTGACATTCCAAAGTAACCACCAGCCCGTTAGGCAGCAGCAGGAGCCAACATTGATGTCCTGCATAGGTTGTGAGGGTGTTGCTGCTGTCTTGCTTCCTTTCATCCCAGGGGATGGCTGTGAGGATGGACCATAAGCAGCTGGGTTCCTTGTGCTTTCACCATGCGTCCTCCACGGTAGGAGTTTGGTTGTGGAAATAGGTGCACAAACAGCCTGGGACATAGAATTCTTTAAGTGCTGAGACCTTTGGCGGTGCTTGGGAGAGAAGATGAGTAGCAGGGCCCGTGATCTGTTGCTCAGGGTGAGTGACAACTGGCAGGTCACAGAGCTGCTGCACCATCTCTCTGTGCTGGCATGTCACACCATCTCTCACTGCTTTCATCTCCCAAAGTGTTTTGTTGCATTTATGTTGCTGTAAGAGTGCAGTGGTAGAACAGAGACCAAATACTGTTTGGTTGTGTGGCACAGTCCTTAGGTAGAAGGGGAAGGACATGGCAAATCTGGAAAGCAAGAGCCTGTGTTCACACCAGCAAAGCTCTAAGGTGGATGGGCAGGAAAGGATGTGCCTGATCAGAGGTGAGCTAGGGGTAGGAAAGAATCCAGTGGAGCACGAAGAGCACTGTGCCCTTGGCGCCAGGTCAGTCTGATTGCCACATTGCTGCTTGGGCTGGAGGAGCCCTCTGCCTCTTTGTGACTCCTGGGCCACACCACTCTGGGGACAGCCTCTGAGCATAGCCTCTGGGCTTGCTGCAGAGGCTCTCCTGTGGAAGAGAAGTGCCTTAAACTTCAAGGCTCTGGAAGATACTGTAATGTCCTGGCACCAGTGGCATGGCACAAGATGGTAGAGCAGCTCCTTTTCTGCAGCCACCTGTTTGGAGCACAGCTCCCTGTCAGCTGTCATGGGCTGCTTATGTTGCCAGCCCTTGGCACACATCATGTGGCAGCTGATGCTGTTGTAGCTTCACCAGATGCAAAATGATGGTCAAGCAAACAGACCTGAAAGGTGCGTGAGTTGGAATGAGTGAGCAGTGCTGGCAGAGCTCTGGGACAAATTACATGGCAGCTTTGGCACACACCCAAAGCATCCTGTGGTAGAGAGTAGCGCAGCTTTTTGCTGTGCTGCAGATGCACCACGTCCAGCTGCTGTGTTTGGGCAGAGAACTGGTAGGGAGACAGGCTACCTAGTGGGTGAGGAGGCCTGACCCAACCTGTAGCCCTGCCCCACTCTGCTTCCTGTTGGTGGTGACAGGCAAGATCAATGGGGGGTGACCAAGCTGACTTAGGGTAATACAGGGTGAAACTCTGGTTTAAATGAGTGTCTGAGCTTGGCAGGATGTAACTTGAGCACTGGAGTCCTCCTGTCAGCTGCTCTAGAGAGTAAGGAGTCCTGACACATCTGCCTGAAGACATGCTTCTTGCAGCCTGGCCAGAGCATTGGTAAGGATCTCTTTCAGTTGAAATAGGTCACCTTTTGCTGCTGCTTTGAGTACCTTTGTACCCTCTGATCCCAGAGAAGCTGTTGACTGGAAAACCAGCTTGTATGCCTGAGTTGCTGCTTCTATACTGCTGTCCCTGTTAAAAAAACTGCCTTCCACTGCTGAACTGTGAACGTCCATCAGTACATCAGCAACTAATTGCACAATGCTCTGACAGCATTTTCCAGAGACTTGAAGGTTAAGATACTCCTTTCACAGGACAGCCTCTGCAGGAAAGGAAAGAAAAAAAAAAAAGCTTAAAAAAAATTAAAGTGAGGAAGGAGGGGAAAAAAACTCCTCTGACCATCTAGTTCTGTGATTAGAACAGGAAACTAGAGTTAATTGCTATAATAGTAATGTCTGTTTGTAGCTGCTATTTAGAACCCACAGAAATCCACCCACTGTCTCCAACACCTGCCTCAGCTTAAGTGGTGACCCATGTTGTGTGCTTGCTAGGAGGGCTGATGCAAACCACAGCCTTGGGTGGCACTGCTTTTCTGGCAAGCTGTTGCTAGGGTGCAGCTCCTAGTCAGTCTTGGTACCTTCCGTCACATCCTTGAGGCCAGTGTGGTGCCTGGTGAGGCACTGTAACTGAGACCTGCCACTGTGGTATAGGTCTTGCATCATGAAGGATGTGAGAGCAGATACATCTCATGTCTTACAAAGTTAGTGAAGTGAGAAACATGTGTCATGTTGCCGTCCTTGAGTGCACAGCTTAAAGGTATCAACATCGATCACTTTTGCTTCTCTAGTACCTTTTGACTGAGGCTTAGCTGCATGTGATCTGGGCCAAGCAAGGCATGAGAGCTGCTGGGAGTGGGAGCTGGATGCAGATTACTGGTATTCTGTGGTTAGTAAGGAATGAGGCCTCAAGGGCAAATAAATGGTCAAGTGAGATGCAGAGATGAGGAAGGCTTGCTCCTGTGGAAACCAGCATCATGTCCCATAGCTTTACCTGCTTGGGTCCTTGAAGCTGCTGTTACTCTGCCTCAACTAGTGGCACAATCCCTGGTTTCCTTTGGGTTAGCCTGCCCTTCCCAGTTGCAGCAGCTCATTTCTCCAGAGGATTGCTTCCCCATCCCCTAGTTTCAGGATGATTCATGCACACTTTAACTCGTGACTGGGAGTTGCCAGTCCCTCCCTGGGCAGCAGCTGTCCCAGACCTCAGGATTGTGCTGCCTCTGCTGCACTTTTCCAATGCTGGGAAGTGAGACTGCAGGGTGGAGCAGAAACCATGAAGAGGGACCATGACTAATGTCAGCCCACTGTGTCCCCACGCCTGATGGTGAAGGAGGAAAGGAACTAGCCTAAGTCCAGTGGATCTGAGCAGAGAGAGAGGTTGTCTTGGAGGATTTGTTTCCTTTCTGAGCAGGGTGTTCTGCCTGTTCAGCAGAGAGCCATTTAATGTTTTACATGTGTTTGAAGGGGGAGAGTTCCCTGCCCTAAGCCCAGCTTTCTGGCTGCCCTGCGCTGAGCACACAGGAATCACGAGGCTGTTGCAAGAACCAATGCCTGATGACGCTGCCCTCTGAGAAAGGGCAGCCAGCACTACTGTCATCTCCACACCCTTCCCCGTGGGAGATCTTCTCAAACTTGTGCATCTACATCTACTTCTGCAAGCAACATGAAGCATTCAGGGCTGGCTTAGCACAGATGTTGGGGCTCTGCTGCCCTCCTCTGGGACTGCTCAGGCTCTCTGTGGGAAGAAAAGTGCCAAGCCTAGCAGTCTGAGTAGCATAGCACTAGAGATATTTGGCATTCCTATGAAAATGGATTTCAGGGCAGCTCTATGTGCTCTGGCCTGGAGTAGTGCAGTGGCACAGCTTTGTTGCTTGTGCTTCTTTTGCACCCTGGTGATTTGTCCTTGTCTCTATTCATTATTTACTGTTTGAAATGCCGAGATGCCTCCTGGGATGGCCAAGAATAGCAGGAAGTTACAGGACCTCTCTCTTAAACGAGGTGCAGGCAGCACCCATGTCTTAACCTGGAGCTTGGTTAGCAGGTGGAAGATGGTGCAGTGTGCTTTCCTGAAGCACAACCCAGCTTTTCTTTGTTTCCCTTTGCAATTCCTTGCCAATATAGACTCAGCTGTAGTGTCTCTGTCAAGAGAAAGTTTTTAAGACAGGTTGCTTTGTGGACACTTGTTTAAGCTGCTGTATTACAAGAATAGGCAGGTACTTGGGCTGCTCTTCTCTCTAACTGGGACCCAGGTCCAGAAACCCGGAGTTCAGGTAAGAGTCAGGGCTTTCTTTGGCTTATTTTCATTGTCATGCAATATTGTGTGAGTTCTTAGAACACTGGGGGAAGCTGGTGGGGGGGCTTATAAATACACCATTAGGGTATGGAGACATAAAGCATCTGAATAAAGTATCTGAGCTCACCATATAGTTTTACCAGGCAGGTGGAGAGATGGCCTCCTTCCTCTGGCCACATAACAGGTCAGCTGTGATAGAAGCTGTATTTCACCAGGGCTCTGCTTACCAGGAAATTATTTTCCTCTATGAGATGAGATTCCTCTTAGTCTAACAGGGCTGCGTACTGGAGCCTGTCACGGCACTTGGTTCATATAGACCTGTTTGGTTTTTTTTGCTCAGAAATGTAAAGTTCAGCCTGCTCCAGGTGAACATCTGTGCTGTTTGCATTTTCAAGTTTTTACAGCCTCAGTGACAGATCTTAAATGTTTTCTTTTTGTTTTGCTAGTTCCTGCTTATTTTCCATAAAGCTGCAGCTGGGGAGCTTGAGGAGGACAGCGGCCTATTGACTCTTGCAAAGCTCTCTGAGATAGATGTATCCCTTGAGGGAGTCAAAGGAGCCAAGAACTTCTTTGAAGCTAAGGTATGGTGTGGCACAGAGGGATGTGAAAAAACTCTGCACACAGGCACTCTGCCACTGAGACATGGACTCTGCTTGCTGTTCAATAGAAGATGCTGACAGATTTTTCCCTAGTTAAAAGGAGGTATATTTTACCCTCTGACAAACTCATCTGTAGCTTTTTCCTTTCAAATTTTGTTGCATTCTTGCTACAGCCTTCATGTCCCGATCAGTCAACACTAGAATAGCTTAATTCGCCATCTCTGCACTGAATTCTACCCTGGCGGGGCTGACTGGCTGACCTGTGTCCCTCTGGCTGGAAGCTCTGTGGGATTAGGTAGCTGGTAGGTTTTAGAGACAAAAGCATCCTAGAAACACATGCAATAGGGATAGAGTTTCCTGTTTTGCAAAACCTCCTTCAACCAGAACAGAGTTCAGCAGTGAACGGAGTATTTTGGAGTGTAGGATTTCAGACATTGCCTTCTTGACCAGGTCTCTAACCTTTGGAATCAAAGTTATTCTGCAGGGCTCTGAGGTTGGCAGAAAGAGCTTTCCTTCATTTGAAGCTGACAAAGCACCCTTTTGGAAAACTCTCTTAAAGAAAATAATGCTGCTTGTTTATAGAAGTTGTTTTTTCCCAAGAGCATAACACAGCTATTGCACTGCAAATGTACTGAGATGAAAGCTGGAAAAATAGCTAGCAAATAAACAATGTGTCTTTGATCTGCAGATTATCCATGATGTAGTATGATGTTCTCACACTCGGCTGTGATTCAGAACCGTTTTTTGCAGTAGTTTCTTCTGTCGTATTACTCACAACTTAAGCTGTGATGCCTGCCTATGGAAAGAACACATGTTACCTAGTATCAATGGCATTGGCTTAGTCACTTGTGACCTATTTGCAAATGGCCTTTCTTTTACTGATGTTAAAGTCAAGCATGATAACAGGTACTGGGTGTAAGTACCCAAGCACTTGCAGTATTATTAGTGCTTGACCCATCCTGGCAGAGCTTCCAGCAAGCATTGGGAGGTGCAGCAGACAGTTTGGCATTGCCCATCTGGGAGTAGTTGAAGCTCTGGCTCTTCCTCTGATGCAAGGCTTGATGCTCTTATTTTCTTTTCCTTTCATAAAGGTTCAGGCTCTCTCTTCGGCCAGTAAGTTTGAAGCAGAGATAAAAGCTGAGCAGGATGAACGGAAGCGAGAAGAGGAGGAAAGGAAACACCGCCGGGCAGCTTTCAGGGAGTTAAAGTCTGCATTTACCCAGTAACCCACCAGCCAATACACACTCTGAGATTGCACATGACTTGTTAAGTTTCCCAAATCAGGGCTCTACCTGGAGAGAACTGCCTGGATCCTGCCTAAAATTCATTACAGCTTTGCTAGCCTTCCTCTCCTGAAGATCTTCCTGAGTTTCTAAGAGCACAACTCTTACAGTTACTGTGAATTCATAACAAAGTCAGTTGTAAGAGTTGTATACACGCTGTTTGCTCTGAATTGTCAGGAGCACACCCCCCTGAAGCAGAAAGAGCAAGTAACAATTCATGGATAAACAAGTGTCATGCTTGCCAGCTTCATTCCTTTTTTTTCTGCACCTCCTTTATCTCTTAACCCCATATTAATTCATTCCTTCCTTACAGGCAAGTAGTGAGGTCTCGTGTAAATCAGGGTGTACAAAGTACAGAAATTCTGTACATTTCTACTGCTGTTGGGTGTTGTTACGGATCCTTAACTATCCCTTTTCTTCCTCGAAGCCCCATGCCGCAGGCACTGTGAAAATACTGTGAAGAGGGAAAGATAGTTACTAGGGACATGATCACAATTATCATTTTCTGCTATCCAGCATGTTGGAGAGTCATCCAGTTTTTCTTCTCTGAAGTGCCATATTAACAACTCTTTCAATAAGAGGTGAAATTTAATGGATTTGAAGGGAGGAAGCTGACTCTCTCAAGTGAGGAACAGAAAACTGAGTTGCCTGACCACGTATCTTTCACATTCCGTCACATTTAGTGTACTGTATGGCTTCACTGTCTTTTCCAGCCCTAGGCAGCTGTACCTGGTTTTAAGGGATATTGTCAGCTGGACAGTGAATTTGCATGGCACACTGGGGTCTTCCATTTGGAAATTTCTCCTATCTTGATTCATGAAGGTGACACTGTTTTATTTCATTAGAGCCACAACAGGTAACACCAGCACATACTGGCCAATATCTGCTCAAGAAAGGAAGAGCAGTGAGGTGAATATGTTTAAGCTGAACTTAATTTGGAAGGTTTGCACTATATTAGCAATTTTCTTTTGCAAATGCAGGAAACTTGCCCACAAAATGTTAGGATGCCCACTGCTTGTCTGGATATGTATGCTGTAGGTCATGGCAGGGGAGCTGTGTTCCCTCAGAGGCCTCTCTTGAAACATGGATTTGCTTGTGTTCTGCCACTCTGCTACTGCCCCAGTTGTTGCATTTTAAATTTTTTTTCCCCTTTCCAGAACAAGACTCAACAGTCATCTTTTAATTTGTCTGTTTTGCTTCTTACACTGTGAGCACTAAACTGTGAGTGTGGAATAATACATAGAAAAACTCTACTCTTTAATGTCAGGTGAAAGAATTGCTAAACAATTAAACCATGTATATATCTTCACAGATTATATTTTGTAAATCACGCTTTTTTAGCTAAATATTTATAATTAAATGTTTTTATACTTTACAACAAAGCAGATAATTTCATTTTCAATTATTTCTCCTGTTGCTGAAATGTACAAATAAAGCATTTTTCTCTCCAGTCTTGCCTGTGGTTTTATTTTTGGTCTTTGAATATACCGTTTTGTTCACAAATCCATAGTAGTGATCTCCAAATCTTAGAATCCTGACTTGGGTGACTGATGGTAAGTGTTCAGCCCTTCTGGATAGCCCCTCCCCTTCTGGTGTATAAAGCCATGTTTGCAATTCCTCAAAGCAACATGGCTGTATAAATATTTGAAATACTCTCCAGAGCTACATGTTGAAATCTGAAGGGTGTCAGCCTTCCCTTATGTTGCAACAGCCACTGAGTCTCAGCCCCAGCAGCAGCCCTGCTACATTTGCCTTTGCATTTCATCTTTCTGCCTTCGGAGAAGGGAAATGGAAAAAAAACAAAACAACCAAACATGGACATCTGAAACTGTATCCAAACATCTTGTTTCTGCTGTTGTGGATATGCAAAGGTTTGCTGGCATGACCAGCTCAAGAGGAGGTTTAACCATGTGTCATTTCAGGTATCACCCAGTAATGAAAAGCAAGAAAGAAATATTTCTGGTGTGGCTCTGCTTTGACGAGTCAGCAGTTGATGCATTTGTTTTGTGTGTTAGGCCTCAGATTTCAGAGGTCAAGTAAAATCAAAGTGAAGGTTCCTTATTCTTGTTTTTCTACAGGAAAATTGCAACATTGCAGCTCTTCATTTTGCTGTCTTGTGTGTGTTTTGTTTTTTCCTCTATGGTGCATCTAGCACTGCTGACTCCTGCTTTGCACATGCAGTTGGGTGAGGAGCTTGTGGCAGCAGAGGAGAGGGCGGGGAAAAAAAGGCTTGCAGAGGTTTTATTTTAATAGGTTTGAGTGAACTCCTGCTGACAAGTTTCAATAAGGAAATAAGGACTATGTTCAATGTGAGCAGGTGCTGTTAGTTGGAGCCTTTATTCAGGGCAGTGAACAGTAAGTGCTCCTGGATGTATGTTCATTCTGAAGCTGCAGCAAAATGTGTGTTTTGAAATTACCTTTGCAAAAAGTGACATTGGGAAACCGCTTTCTAAACTGTTCTGCTTTGCTGGTTACTATTACATTGAGTAAGGATGTCATTAGATTATGCAGAAGTACTAAATATTTGTCTTGCTGAATCCCCCCAAATGTTTACTGTATTACACAATGCTTAATTCTATTTACCTATTATTAATGTAGTCATAGAATTGGTGTGGTTGGAAAAGACTTTCAAGATCATCAAATCCACTCAGTATCTCTATTGAACCTGGTGCTAAACTATGTCCTTCAGCACCACATCTCTGCCTCTCTCAAACACCTGAAGGTATGGGGATTCAACCACCTTCCTAGGGAGCCTGTTCCAGACTTAACGGAAGTTTTCTCCTAATGCCCAACCCAGCTGTCCTCTGCTGCAACTCAAGGCGATTTCCTTTCACCTATCACTTGTTACTAGGGAAGAAAAAACTTACACCCACCTCACTATAACCTCCTTTACAACTACCTGAAGAGAGGAAGGTAATCTCCCCTCAGCCTTATTTTCTCCAGACTAAACAATCCCAGTTCCCTTAGCCACTCCTCACCAGACCTGTCTTCCAGACCCTTCATCAGCTTTGTTGCCCTTCTCTGACATGCTCCAGCACCACTGGGCCTTGGAGTGCAGCACAAAATGGAGTACTCAAGATGTGGCCTCACCACATCTTCACTTCCCTGGTCCTGCTGGTCACACTGTTCCTGACACAGACCAGTATACTGTTGGCCTTCTTGGCCACCTGGGTACATGCTAGCCTATGCTCAGACACTGTTGATCAATGTCCCCAGGTCTTT